>APFE031432588.1:0-35002 GCA_000404065.3 Pinus taeda | reverse complement strand
ATTAAATATCAATTTTATTTTGGTTTTATTTTATGAATCTTAGTTTCTAAAATACAACCACTTGGATATTATGGGTTTCTTAAGATTAGTAATTGATTTGGAAATTGGAGTAAATTTCTTAAATCTCGATGCTTAATAATTTGGCTGTTTAAGTAAAAATGGAAAAATGTTAGTAAAAATTCACTAGGGGTTAATATTTAAAATGAATTCATTATTGAACTAATTTATTTACACTTGAACTAATTTATCACTTGAGCATATTATCACTTGAACTAATTTATTTACACTATATTTTTAAAAATGTATCACTTGAAAACTCCCGATGCGATCGGAAAATTTTTATATATATTTTCTTTTATTATATTTATATTTTGTGTAGTGTGAATTTTATTTTAATTAAAATTAATTATTAATTAATTTAATTAATTTAATAATTCAAAATTTAACATTAAATATCGATTTTATTTTGGTTTTATTTTATGAATCTTAGTTTCTAAACTACAACCACTTGGATATTATGGGTTTTTTAAGATTTGAGTTGAGCAAGTCAATAATGGGGGGGTTGTGTTTTCACCACAATAGGTTCTAGACAATCATTAAGTTGCACCAATACTCTCTTCCTCAACTAGGCTTGATCATTTCAAAGTCAAATCATTCAGTCTCTGAAATCTAGGTACATGTCAAAGCATACATTTCAAGCCTCCACATCATTTTGTTTGTCCTCTTGATGTGTGCATGGCTCCATTGGAAGTATTCTTATACTTGAAAGTGATTTTGTTTTTCAAGTAGGGTAGGGTAGAAGAAGGAAAAAAAATGAAAAATAAGAGAAAAAAATATAAGGTGAAAACCTCCTTGGAGGCCCCTCAGATTGGCTCATTGATTGAAAACCTCCATGAGGCAGTCAATGGGTTGAAAAAAAGAAAAGAAAAAAAAGTGAAAACATAAGATCCTAGGTGAAAACCTCCTTTGAGGTGCCTAGGCAGACCTACTAGTTGAAAACGTCAAACACATGGCTCGTAGGCCTAGAAGAAAAAAAAGAATCCTTGCTCCATGCATGCATGTACTCTTCAACATCTGCAAGCAACAAGAACAAGTTGGTACCAAAAGGAAAATTGGTCAAGCCTAGTCAAAAGAAGTCAAATTTTGACTTTCTCCTACTTTGCTCAAATGCTCCGAAAATGCCAACACCATGTCAATCCATCCCCCTCATCTATTTTCATCATCCACTCATCATTCTGAAGCTTCAACCACTTATTTTCCTTGTCCTAAAAAATTGCAGGATGCTCTATTTTACTACAGGATACAAAAATACATACATAATACAAAAATACATAGAGTGGAAATTTGTTTTTGCCACAACTTGAAAACCATGCATCCATTTACCAAGTTGATTCAGAGGGAGATGCATATGGATGATGATAATATGCTCAAGAAATTTCAACAAATTCCAGTGCACGATTTCCAAGAAATTGGCCTCCACCACCTTTAGCCATTTTTGCATTTTATCAATATCCATGCATCCATTTAAAGCATTGTATCAAGGGGAGATGAATATGGATGATGGTAACATCTCCAAGCAATTTCAGCAAATTCCAATGCACAATTTCCAAGAAATCAACCTGCATCACCTTCAGCCATTTTTAGTTTTTCTCAAGATCCATGCATCCATTGACCAAATTTTTTCTATGGAGAGGTGTATAATGATGATGGAAACATACTCAAAAAGTTTTAGCTCAATCCAGTCTACTGTTTGTGAGATATGGATGAAAGAATCCATTTTCCTATAAACCTACAGGATATAGAACAACACGTACAAGATTGGAAGTGAGCAGTTTCAAATGAGATCCAAAGGTCATAGTAGCTCCTTCAGAGCATAGTAGCAGCATCAGGATCATCATCATCACCATCCAGCACTTGCACATCAACATCAACTCAGCAGCAACATGCATGTCTCTCCAACAATTATTAGGTAGGTACATGTATGCAATGTTCTTGACCTCTTCCTTTGAGCATATTATAGCTAGAAATTTGTTTTCAATGCATGAGAGATGAGGTTTTATAAGCTAGGAATGGGTCAACAGTCTCATCCGCCTTCAACTAGTTGATTGCAACTCACTCCTTCGCTCATGCAATGTTGAAAACTCAAATTATGAAGGGTGATCATTTCAAGGAATAAGGACAAGAGTTAAAAGAAGATTTTTTTGCAAAGAACATGTTACAACAGCACTCCAAGCCCTCCATCCACTTCATATTTACTATATATTCATCATTCATCCATCCCCTTTCATTCTTAAAAAAAAAAAAAACAAAGAGAGCATCCTCTCCATTTTCTTGAAATTTCCATTTGCAGGTCAGCAAGAAGGATGGTCAAAGAGAAAATTAGGATCACAAAGAGACCCCTGTCACTCACATTTTTATTTTACTACTCATTACCATTCATTCCTCCACCATTTATGTCATTTTTTCCACTCCCTTACTTCAGTTTATAAAGGGACTCTGTTTTCTACAGGATGATCCTGTAGGAATTACATGACCTAGAAATCCTACAGGAGGTAGCCTTAAGGTCAATAAATGGTGGAACAAGGTAGCAGAATTTTGATAAGGGTGTGGAAGACCTTGCTAAACTAAAAAAACAATCAAGAACCATATCGAATAAGGGGAATGCGGAAAACTAATGGTCCCAAGAAACAAGCACTTTTCTTTGTACAAATATGTTTTTTGTCTTATCTTTGCAGAGCTTACAACCAAAATTCTTAATGCACAAGAGAGAGGCCACCAAGGCCATGGATGCGACACAATGAGGTCACTAAGTTTCTCAGAGGATGAGAAACACTTTCAGTAGGGGGTATGATGGGCCTCTAAATTAGACATAAATTAAAGCTCATGCCTCTAATTTAAAACACAAATTAAGGCCTATGACCATCCTTCACCACATTAAACCTCTATTTTTTCATTAAATAATCTATTTTTAACTTTAATGTATTCATTAGGAAGGTTTATGAATAATTGAATATTTGTGCCTAATATTATTTAATTTTTTGTGGAATATTATGAGAATATTGTGGAGATTATGAAGAGTTGGAGGAGGAGATAATTTAGGGACTTGTTCCCTACTAATGGAGGATCAATAATAAATAATAAGTCAACAAGATATTATCGAATTATGGAACAAATTGCGGAACTCGAATGATTGAGAAAATCTAGGAATGTGTTCCACTAATGTGTTAGCACCTGAATCCGCCTTAGGCTGAAAGAAGGCAAAATTTAGGGTAACCACAAACCATGCTCAGTCTGGTAGCTAGCCCTACGAGAATAGGAGAGGGCTCTCACTGAGTTACACTCAGTGGATAGATAAATGAAAAGCCCTGAGATGACTTACAATGAACTATTTATCTTAGGCTAGTAACTGAATATGGACATAAGAAGTGATTTTTATGAATGACTGTGTTTCTGGGATGATATGGGACCAATGGACCTCAAAGAGCAGAACACTTAATACAAGGGCACGGATTACTTCGTGAGGCAAGGTAGGTGGAAAGCCTAGCAATTTAGTTTAAGATAGTAAGGAATGGAGAGATTGATTAAGAGACTGAAAGGGCATGGACAATATGAATCCTTTTCAACAAAAGAATGAACACTGAACATGAAATTTTCCCACAGGTAGAGCAATAAAATTGAATTCTACCTTAGCTAACTCAGAAAACTTCATTGGAAATGAACATGAAATGAACTATGAAACATAACAAGATACATATGAAACATAAGAGACACATTTCCTACACTCACAACCACATGAATGTCATGACACAAAGCCATTGCCTTTCATTAATTCCATATAAAAAATATGCAATGCAGAAACATAGTTTCTTTCCCACAGTCTTCGAGAAGTTACAAGAAAACCAACCCTTTGCAAATAATTTGCATACAATATATAGAATGTGCCATGAAGGGATAGAATGCCCAAGGGTTGGGGAGTTACTCGAATCATTACAAAATAAAGGTGGAGAACCAAACATCAGCTACAGGTGTAGTGCCACAAACATGACAAATGGCTTCGGTGACCCTTTGCCTTCCTTTTCCACTTGGATAAATGCCCATCTGGAGTGAAAATTATTTGAAAGCCACCTTTGGTGCCAAACAAATGAGGTGTGGATGAGGGGGCCCACTTATGAAAAGCCGAGAAGTGAAATTTCAGGAAACAAAGGCATTTTGGGCCTTTTTCCCTATATGCGTCGCGCCCTTTTCTGTATGCATTGCGCCACGTTGAGGCCAGTTTTTAGGCACTCGCAGGAGTCCCAAATGTGCCTAAGTGTGCTCGTTCGAAAGCCTGTCCTATCTACTTTCCAACCCAGGTGGTGTTTTGGAATTTGGAGTTCATTTTCCCCTCCAAATATTCATTCTCCAAGACTACTTCCTGTGTGTCAAAATAGGGGCAGTGAGGCCATTGTTTGGGTGTTTTTGACCTCCTGGAGAATCAAATCATGCCCAAGTTTCTTCCTAGAGTGCCAGTAGTCATGATTTTGCCTCCTGAATCAAAAAATGCAAACCATTTCTCGTTTGGAGCTCCCAATCCTATGTGTCGCGCCGGTGGCGCACACGTATAGAGAAAAAACCTGTGTTTGTGCCAAAAAATTCCCATGTGACCAAAATTGTCCCAAATTTCTTGAAATTTGGACTGGAGGTTCTCTAAGAGGCACTATGTTGGGCCATAGAAGCTTCCGACAAGATTCGAAGCCAATCTTTCTCTTTTGCCTCTTTTGTTGCTCTGCTCAGTTTGGCCTTCAAGCTCCTTATTCGGGCCTTTGCGCTCATGTTCCATGCCCTGTAATGAAAACCCATCCTCCTCAATATGGATTTGTCCCTGTTGGCCTTCTGCAGTAGTCTCTCTAGGTGTAGATTGACCCGCTCTAACCAAGATTCACGGTCGTTGTTGATCTCTTGCTCCAAGGTAGTGAGCTCGATCCTCCTCTGCTAGGCAGCTTGTCGATACTCACGGATGCTTTACAGCTCCATGATTGCTTGCTAGTCCTCAAGCTGCTTGTTCATCTACTCCAGATACTTGATGACCCATTTGGCCCTCTCCATATTGAGTATCAAGTCTTGGATCTCTGAGTCCTGCTCCTGAATGGTCATCCTAAGTTTGGCATTTTCTGCCTCTGCCTCATCATCCTGAATGAGGATGACATCGGTCTCCTACACACTTGATGGTCCCTCATCATGCATGGGCTTCTTGTCCTTGTCTAGTACCTATGTCTCTAATGCCGGAAGCGAGGCCCCTTCCACCCTAGGTGGAGATAACACTCGCTTTGCTGCTGCAAACAAGTGCCTACTGCCTCTCTGATATGTAACAAAAACTGGCATGGTAGTGGTCTCACGGTGCTCATGCTGATGAGAAGGACCACCCAACTCCTGCTATAGCTCTAATAGTACCTGTGATGTGCAGAAGAAATCATGGGAGATGAACTCCTCCCAAGCAATGCCCTGCAATCCCAACTGATGATCTACCAAAATCCGGATAAGAGCAAAGTGAAACACACTATTAAGCTACTGCTGGGGGGTCTTATGCAGCATGAAGGTGTTCATCCTCTCTATTTTCTTGCATATGAAAAATGGGAGGTTCATCATCCTCACCCTGGTGAAGTGCATGAGAAACTGGATGCGATAGGCATACATTTGAGAGAACCTCCCCTCACAGCTGAAGTATTTCATGATCAATCGCATGAGTGGAGCATACTCATCTTTCAAGTATCTCAAGGGAAAGAATCTTTTGAGCTCATTCAAGAATCTGGCCTTGATGTAAGGCTCATAGTGTTTCCTATCCACCTTCTTCTTCTTATGCCATTGTTCTCCAACATTTGGTATACCTATTGCCACTGATATAGCTTCGGGTGTCAATGTGAAAGTGACCCCGACCAAGATAGGCTGACCTCCATGTAGATGAAGCACAAATAAACAGGCCAACTCATGATGAACTCTAACATTTTCCACCCTTTGACAAAATTCAAAACATGATAGGTGCTGGAAGCATGACATGGCAATAGGGCATGCTTGTAACTCGGTGAGGGTAGTGGGTTCATCCTTGACATGTTTGCCACTCTTGTGGTGTCTCCTGGGAGCCTGCTCTTTTGAGGATGAGTCACTCTGTGTCTCCATCTCATACTCAGACGAATGATGCGATGCCATGACTGCAATGTGGACTGTGATTAGGCTACCCTTTGATGATGGTGTGAGGGTGGGTGCCTTTTTGATATTTGTCACCAAGGGGAACAATGAAACATGGAGTATTAGGAAGGGAGTGATGAAATGGGGATAGGGGTTACAGGGAGAAATTTGTTAGGGATGTGGGAGGAGTTTGGGGTTTTTGAGAGGGTAGGGTTTGGGGTTTTGTGTTGACCAAATAGTGGAGGGATAGGGGAGAGGGTTTGGTATTAACTTAGGGTAGGGTTTTTGGGAAAAATAATAGAGGGTGGATGGGAAAATGATAGGTGAGGGGAAAATGCTGGGTGGAATGAGACCTTGGCACTAACAACACATTTTAACAACCCTAGCCATCAATTTCTTGGTGAATTCTTATGGTTGAATTTATGGATTTTGGTGACATTCAAACATCTCAATGAAAACCATATCATTGACAAAATTTGATGAGCTAGTGATGTTATAAGGCTTACCTCTCAATTTGATAGGCTTCACCAAAATTTGGAAGTGATTGGCACTTGTTTGGGCCCTTGTCTGTATGCGTTGTGTGTAAAGCCCAGTGTGTTGCGCCCTAGTATGCACCGTGCCCTTAGAAAAATTGAACTGTGGGCAGGCTGTGTGTGTGTTGTGCCCTCTATGTGCGTCGTGCTCCTTGGTATATGCGGCGCGCCCTCTAAAACTGCCTCCAACACCTCCAAACGCTCACAAATGCACACTCACACCATTACAACTCTTCTACAAGGCTTGTAATAGCACAATGCCTTTGGTTTTGATAAAAAATTTGTACATATTGCCTTGGAAGAGATGGGTTTAATTTTTTCCTCTTCAAAAACCCATTTTTCTAATGTTATGTTTTGGCACTTTTTCAATGACTTTAAAACACACTTATTTTCACTTTCCCTTTGAGATTTTAGCTCAAATGATGAAATTTTCGGAACTCTTTGTAGGGATTGTACGACAGGACATTAGGCCATGGAAACCATGACTGCATCTGGAAAAATAAACTGGCGACTTTTTTGAAAATTTTGTCATAAATGACACTGTTTGACTTTTCTTCAAAATAGAGTTTTGAAGAAGAGTCGAAGTCTATCCGCATGACGATGAAGCTCTTTGAACCATAACTGTGTAAGGGCCTCACTCTGGTCTGCATGGCTTTACTGGACATGTTCAAAGACCAAATTGATGAATTCCTAGGCCTAGACCTCGAAAATGACCTTTGTCCTTTAAAGGACCAGAGCTTGACTGTCATGGACTTTGATGATTATTGACAAAAGACCTGAGCCAGCAGGAGCCAGACTTGAGGGGGAATGACTATCATGACCTTCTCCGTTAGATTATGGCATGCACCTAGCGGAATGCAGCGGGGAGAATGGAGCGGGACACCTAAACATGAAATGCATAAAGAGTTTTGATCTCTGACAGAGGACTAACCAGACCGACTCTAACATTGGCTCCAATGGGGGATGGTAGCTCCTTGGAGGTGCCAAGAATAGTAGATCTCTGAAAGAGCTAGACAGTGCCTTCGTACATTGGGCTACAGAGTCATTATTTTGATAAATAATATAGGACTCTGACTCATTTATGAAACTGAAATAACCAAAAAACTGACTCAAACTTGACATTAAAATGACTTAAAGGCTAGCTTGAACAACTCTAACAAAACTGAAATAAAATGGTATTTATAGTGATGGTGGAAGCAGCATTAATAACTTTGAAATGGTACCGCTTCAGTAGCCGACCATTGACCGGCCCTCCTAGACAATCTTCTCCATTTATTTCCTTCATAAGAAAGGCATTCTACCCCGATATGCTGCAATCTTGAAAGGACCTTTCCAGAGGTTCTCGAACTTACTGTGCTTGCCTTTCTCCTCATTCTTTTCATCCCACATCAACACCACATCATCCACCTGAAATTTTTCCACCTTTTCCTTTCTATCATAAATTTTCTTGATCTTCTCCTGCAATTTGGATGTGTTCTTGAAAACTTCTTCTCTAGTCTGCTGTAAGTGGACCATTTGATTCAACCTTCTCTGCATGGCATCTTCTTCACTGCCGACCTCCTGAAGAAGTATGAAAACCGGGGTAGCGAGAGAGGAAGTAAATTCTGTATCAACTCCATAAACAAGCTCAAACGGTGACATACCTATGTATTTCCTCTGGCTGGCCTGATCTGCCCAAAGCACATTTACCAACCTCTTATGCCAGCTCTTCTTGTTTATTTCCACCAGCTTCTTGATTATTTTTACCAATGATTTGTTTGAATATTCTGCCAATCCATTGTCTTGTGGATGATAAGTAGTTGAGTGACCCAAAATGATGTGATATTTATGACAAAACTCTGCCATCTTTTTTGATTTGAAAGCTGCTGCATTATCAGTGATTAGCTTATTCACACAGCCAAAGTGAGACAAGATGTTATTTTCGAGGAATGAAATGATTACCGCATTTGTAGCTTGTCTGGTGGTAATCACCTCAATCCATTTTGTGAAGTAATCTGTGGATGTGAGGATCCATCTATGCTGTCCGGAAGAAGCGGGATGAATTTTGCCAATGAAATCCAACCCCCATCATTGTAAAGGGGCACTCACCTCTATGGGCTTGAGTGGTAGAGGTTGTAACTTCCGCTTTCCTTTGAAAATATGACACTTATGACAGCGCTTGACCATCTTATATACATCAGAAAACAATGTCGACCAATAGTACCCTGCTCTCAAAATTTTGTTTGTTGCTGACTTCCAAAAGAGGTGACCACCACAGTCTCCTTGGTGGCAATCCTCCATGACTTTCTTCACTTCCTTTTCCACCAAACAATTTAACAATACACCATTGGGATCTTTCCAAAACATTGCTAAATTAAGAATGCAAAACTTGGCAGCCTCCAACTTGAGTGTTCTCGCTTTGTTTCTAGTCATGTTGGGCGGTGGTGACAAACTTTTGAGCACATATATGATATTTGAATACCATGGAGAAAGAGCAAACATTTCCGATACCTGAAATGACGATTCTTCCTCATTCTCATCGGACATAGTGGCGATCAGATTTATGTCCAAGGCATGCAAGTTTGATTCAGCCATTAGCTTCGCCAGTCCCTGTCATTTCACCAGCTTTGTGGGCTTTATTTCCACATCATATTCCAGCAAGGCTGCAATCCACTGGTCTCTTCTTCCTTCTGGATTGGTCTCCACTAAAACATCTTTTACAGCAGCGTTAGGAACATAGGCTAGAATGTGAGAATGTAGAATATACACCCGGAAATCTTCCAATGCCTTCACAAGTGCAAGGGCTTGCTTCTCAATGATGTTGTACTTTAAAGCTGCATCTCTTATAGCTCTGCTGAAAAATGCAATGGGTCTTTCATGATCATCTCTCTTCTTCAGTAATACCACTGCCATAGTATGCTCCGAAGCAAATGAAAACAATATGAAATCCTGAGTGTAGTCCGTGCTGACTAGAACTAAAGCTGAGGAAAGAGCCAATTTGACCAAATTAAAAGATTTTACAGCCTCTTCCATCCATTTCACTTGGTTGTCCTTCTTAAGCATGTGTGTCATTTCTCTTAGATGCTCAGCAAGATTGGGTACAAAGTGGTGTAGGAAATTCATCTTACCATTGAACGATTGTGTCTCTTTTTTATTTTCGGGCAGATCTATTTTATGAATTGCTTTCACACGTGCAGGGTCAATACGGATGCCATCTTTTGAGATAATGTGCCCAAGTAGTTTTCCTTCTTCCATGGCGAACAAGCTCTTCTTTGGGTTTAGCGAGAAGCCATATTTTCTGCACTTTAGGAAGATGGTTTTAAGATGGTGCACGTGCTCTTCATCAGATTTAGAAAACACCATCAAATCATCCAAATACACCACCAAAAAGACATCCTTCTCATTTGCAAAAGCCAAGTCCATAGCACGCTGAAATGTGGTAGCTGCATTCTTCAAAACCGAAGGGCATTTTCGCGTAATGAAAGGTTCCCCATGGAGTGGTGAACATTGTCTTGTCTCAGTCATTGTCATGGATAGAAACTTGGTTATATCCGGAATAACCATCAAGTAGTGACATACGAGATGCTCCCACTACTCGCTGAAGTATATGGTCCATTTTGGGCAGTGGATAGTTGTCCTTCAATGAAACTTTGTTGAGATTTCTGAAATCAATGCATAAGTGAATCTCACTTGTTTTCTTCCTTATGGGCAGCAAGTTGGAGATCCAATCTGAAAATCTATTTGGCACAATGATCCCTGATTTGTACAACCTGTTGATCTCCTTTTCAATAGATGGCAGCAGCTTTGAATTTAGCCTTCTCTACTTCTGTCTGAATGGTTTTTGATTGGGCTTCATGTGGACAGTGTGCTGAATTATATTAGTGTCATATGTCTTTAAGTTAGAATATTCCCAAGCAAACACATCCGCAAATGAAAACGTCAAACTAATATATTTGTCCTTGATCTTTGGCGGCAATGCTTTGGACAATTTTACCAATTTAGGGTTTGCAGCTGTCCCGATATTGACCTCTTCCACACCTTTCTCTATTGGCTGCAATGTTGGCTTGCAGGCTACATCATCTTGATCAAAGAGTTCTTCTAGAGGTATCAAGCCTTTGGGAATAACATTATTCTTTAGCTGCAACACGTCCATTTCATTGATCTGCATTTCATCTGTACCATTACCTTTGCCATCGTCATTTTCCTCATCAATTGAGGTCCCTTTGAAGTTGCCTTTGCTTTGCAGAAAATCATCAATCTCCTTGTCATCTTGGAACACTTGCCAATATCTCTAATTGTATGGAATGGTTTGACGATGCTTGACATGAATTTCAAATTTGTTGCTAGAGTTCATTGGAATTTTCAAACTACTCGCTACCTTAGCAAGAGCATCAGCAATACTATTTTGTATACGAGGCACACATGTCAAGGTGTATTTTGAAAATAATTTTAAAATTTCTAGGACTGCATTATGGTAGGCCCGCATCCTGGGATGTTTTGCTTGATATTCACCTCTGACCTACTTGATAACTAATTCGGAGTCGCCATATACTGAAATCCTCTTAGCATTCAGCTTTCTTAGAATCTTTAGGCCAACAATCAGAGCTTCATACTCAGCTTCATTATTTAAAAATTCAAAGGCCACCTTGTAAGAGCATACCCGCACATTACTGGGGACTTTGTTTGGAGCGGAGAAAGGACTACGTACCCAAATTCCAATTCCAGCGCCATCATTTCCTACTGCTCCATCGAAATCTATGGTCCACAAACCTTCTTCCTCCTCTTGTAAGTGCTAGAAATATGTTTGTTGTGCCTTCTTTGCTTGTTGTCCATTGCTTTCAGCTGATTTCTCATCGGTGTTTTTTTGTTCTTGTTCTTCTTTCTTCAAAACTTCTTTGAAATTTTCTGTTATTTTTGGAATATCATATGTTTCTACCAACTGACTATCTATATCATTTAAACTATCTGAATACAAAACAAAAGACTCTAAATCTGGATGTACATAGTTAATACGATGATTTATTGGTTTCTCCTTGATTGTGATCATGTACTTCATTTTTTGTTCCCAATACAATTTCCTCATTTGTCCAAATACTGGAATCGTCGCATAGGAGAAATCTAGCTATAGTGTCCCTTTCAGTTTCGCTACCCAAGACCTGGAAAGAAGCATGCCAAACCTTGGAGGAATGTCTGCTACCATAAAATCCATCAAAACATTCTTCATTGGGAGCTGATCCAAACTCACAACCAAGTCTTTGATGAGACCTATACATCTTACTCTGCTGGAATCAAATGAATAGAGCTCATGATATTGTTGGGTGATGTCGAGACCAAGCTTATCCATGATTGCCTTGGGCATGAGATTGTGAGAAGCTCTGGAATCGAACATGGCGTTATGTAACACAAAATCATGCAACCTTAAACTAATGTAAAAAGGTGGCACATCACTATCAGGAGACTCACCGTTTGATGCTGGCTCGGAAATCATTTTAGGTTGATCATCTTCGACATTCACCATGTTGGACATTGGGTCCAAATTCAATATTTTAGATACTTGTCCTTTATAACTGCTATTCATCAATATTTCAGTCAAGGGGATGGATATATTTAATTTAGAAATCTCATTCTCTGAATTGAAAGCGGGAATCTTTTCCACATTTTTGATTGGGATTTCCTTCCTCTCCTTTTCTTTCGATGCAACTTGCTAATGTGATGGTTCTGCTGATGTTGATTTGCTGCTCTCCAGATCAATCACCTCCTCTCCTTTCCTTTTTGTAACTTCTGAATCATTCTTTGACGCTTCAACATCCTTCTTTTTCTGAATGGGTGTGACCAACACATCCCTATTTCTAAGTGAATATCACTGTTGTTGGGTAGACAAAGCATTCATGTAGCCTCTTTGGTATTCATATGATTTCTCCTCCAAGATGGTGTTGCTTGCTAGAATGAAATCTACATCTTTGTGTGCAGCTGAATTCTTTGCATACTCCTCCTCTTTAGTGAGATAAGTAGACAAATCATCAGGAGTAAAGAGGTGATTTTCTTTGCCTATTACATTCCCGTCTTCATCTGATTTCAGTCCATGCACAAAATATTGTTGCAAAGGTATCTATACTGGTTGTTGCGCAATCGGCTCTTGAGCTTGCTGATCTCTCTGTCTTATTCTATATTGTGGTTGTTGCTAGCCACGGAAGTTAGGATTTCTAACTTGTGGCTCTGGTTTGTGAAGTTTCACTCTTTCAAGAATCTGCTCTACCTTCTGAAGTAGCTAATCTACCGAGGAATATTCTTCCTTTGCATTGACCTTCTTCTCTGCTTTTTCTCTAGCTCTCTTAGTCAGCAGATTTGCTTCAACGTTGAGCGCTATCTTCTGCATGTCTTCCATTGTGGCTGGTTCTCTTTCTCTCAATTGATAAGCCATGTCAGCATCAAAACCATCCGGAAACTTCAACATAGCTAGTCCCACAGGTGGCCTTAGATTATCTAGAATCTCATTATAAACTTTATTGAATCTAGTGTAGTAATCTTGGACCGACTCACCAGCGTTTCTTTTGATTTGGTCTTATTGGGCCAGAATTTGAAGAGGATTCTTCTTCACTTCCCAACGGTTTAAAAATTGTCTCTGTAGGTTAGCCAAGGTTTAAAATGGGATTTTACTTTGGTAATCAGCGGGCATATCATCTAAAACTTGAGGCCAAACAAGAGGTGCAAAACGGGCAGCCATCACTCTTGGTGGATTTGTCCTTGGAGGTGTTGGAGGAGTGTGCACAATTTTTAAGGGGCTAGCAATTGGAGTTTGAAGCTGAGCTACTATGTAGTTACCAATAGACGGGTTAGCCCTTTCCGTCTCCAAGTCTACAAGAAATTATGGATTTTGGACAATAGAGTCAACCACTCTTTTGGACTTGGTTTCGAACAACGATAATTCAAACTGGTCATCAAACTCTAGCTCTTCAATACAGTCAAAAATGTCCGGGCATGAATGGGATTTGAGCACTGGGATATAGAGCATTCTTGACCACAAATTCTTGAATCGAATTGGGATTTTCATAGATGTGTGGAGAGTCGGGATCTGGATTAGCTCTGGTGTATCTTCTAGAAGCCAATGTGCTATTGAGAAAAAAGGACACAACCAACTTTACTCAGCCTATCAAATCCTAAACTTATCATCCGGAAGCTTACAATTATTAAGAAGTAAGGGGATTGATTTTGTTCCCCAGTGGATTCACCACTATGTTAGCACCTAAATCTGCCCTAGGCTGAAAGAAGGAAAAATTCAGGTAACCACAAACCACGCTCAGTCTGGTAGCTAGCCCTACAAGAACAGGAGAGGGCTCTCTCTGAGTCACACTTAGTGGATAGATAAATGAAAAGGCCTGAGATGACTTACAATGAACTATTTATCTTAGGTTAGTAAGTGAATATGGACATAAGAAGTGATTTTTATGAATGACTGTGTTTCTGGGATGATATGGGACCAATGGACCTCAAAGAACAGAGAACTTAATACAAAGGCATGGATTAATTCGTGAGGCAAGGTAGGCGGAAAGCCTAGAAATTTAGTTTAAGATAGTGCAGAATGGCGAGATTGATTAAGAGAGTGAAAAGGGCATGGAAAACATGAATCCTTTTCAACAGAAGAATGAACACTGAACATGAAATTTTCCCACAGGCAGAGCAATAAAATTGAATTCTACCTTAGCTAACTCAGAGAAATTCACTGGAAATAAATATGAAATGAACTATGAAACATAACAAGATATATATGAAACATAAGAGACACATTTTCTACACTCACAACCACATGAATCTCATGAAACAAAGCTACTGCCTCTCATTAATTCTCTGTAAAAAATATACAATGCAGAAACAGAGTTTCTTTCCCACAGTCTCCCAGAAGTTATAAACAAACAAACCCTTTGCAAATAGTTTGCATACAATATATAGAATGTTCCATGAAGATATAGAACACCCAAGGGTTGGGGAGTTACTCAAATCATTACAAAATGAAGGTGGAGAGCCAAACATCAGCTACAGGTGCAGCGCCACAAACATGACAAATGGCTTGGGTGACCCTTTGCCTTCCTTTGCCGCTTGGATAGATGCCCATCTGGAGTGCAAATTCATTAAAAGCCACCTTTGGTGCCAAAATAATGAAGTGTAGATGAGGGGGCCCACTTATGAAAAGTTGGGAAGCGAAATTTCGCGAAACAGAGGCATTTTGGGCCTTCTTTCCTATATGCGCCGCGCCCTTTTCTGTATGTGTTGCGCGATTTTGAGAAACGTTTTGAGGCACTTGAAGGAGTCCAAAATGTGCCCAAGTGTGTTTGTTGGAAATCCTGTCCCATCTACTTTCCAAACCAAGTGGAATTTTTGAATTTGGAGTTCATTTTCCCCTCTAAATCTTCATTTTCCCAAGACTGCTTCCTCTGTGTCAAAATAGGGGCAGTGAGGCCATTTTTTGGGTGTTTCTGACCTCCTGGAGACTCAAATCATGCCCAAGTTTCCTGCTCAAGTGCCAGTAGTCGTGATTTTTCCTGCTGAATCAAAAAATGCAAACAATTTCTCATTCGGAGCTCCCAATCCTATGCGTCACGTTGGTGGCACGGCGTGTATAGAGAAAAAACCTGTGTTTGTGCCAAAAAAATCCCATGTGACCAAAATTGTCCCAAATTTCTTGAAATTTGGGATGGAGGTTCTCTAATTGGCACTATGTTGGGCCAAAGAAGCTTCTGCCAAGATTCGAAGCTGATCTTGCTTTGTTGCCTCTTTTGTTGCTCTGTTCAATTTGGCCTTCAAGCTCCTTATTCGAGCCTTTGCGCTCATGTTCCGTGCCCTGTAATGACAAGCCATCCTCCTCAATATGGTTTTGTCCCTGTTGGCCTTCTCCAATAGTCTCTCCAGGTGTAGACTGACCCGCTCTAACCAAGACTCATGGTCGTTGTTGATCTCTTGCTCCAAGGTAGTGAGCTCGGTCCTCCTCTGCTGGGCAGCTTGTCGATTCTCACGGATGCTTTACAGCTCCATGATTGCCTGCTGGTCCTCAAGCTACTTGTTCCTCTACTCCAGGTACTTGATGATCCATCGGGCCCTCTCCATATTGAGTATCAAGGCTTGGATCTCTGAGTCCTGCTCCTGAATGGTCATCCTAAGTTTGGCATTTTCGGCCTCTGGCTCATCATCCTGAATGAGGATGACATCGGTCTCCTGCACACCTGATGGTCCCTCATCATGCACGGGCTTCTTGCCCTTGTCCAGTACCTGTGTCGCTGATGCCGGAAGTGAGCTCCCTTCCACCCTGGGTAGAGATAACACTCGCTTTGCTGCTGCAAACAAGTGCCTACTGCCTCTCTGATATGTAACAAAAACTGGCATGGTAGTGGTCTCATGGTGCTCATGCTAATGACAAGGACCACCCAAGTCCTGCTCTAGCTCCGATAGTACCTGTGATGTGCTGAAGAAATAACGGGAGATGAAGTCCTCCCAAGTAATGCCTTGCAATCCCAACTCATGATCTACCAAAATCCAGATAAGAGCAAAGTGAGGCACACTGTTAAGCTACTGCAAGGGGGTCTTATGCAGCATGAAGGTGTTCATCCTCTCTATGTTACTGCATATGAAAAATGGGAGGTTCATCATCCTCACCCTGGTGAAGTGCATGAGCAATCAGATGTGATAGGCATACAATCAAGAGAACCTCCCCTCATAGCTGAAGTATTTCATGCTCAATCTCATGAGTGGAGCATACTCATCTTTCAATTATCTCAAGGGAAAGACTCTTTTGAGCTCATTCAAGAATCTGGCCTTGATGTAAGGCTCATAGTGTTTCCTATCCACCTTCTTCTTCTTCCGCAACTGTTCTCCAATATTTGGTATACCTATTGCCACTGATATAGCTTCGGGTGTCAATGTGAAAGTGACCCCGGACAAGATAGACTGACCTCCATGTAGATGAAGCACAAATAAACTGGCCAACTCATGATGAACTCTAACATTTACCACCCTTTCACAAAATTCAAAACATGATAGGTGTTGGAAGCACGACATGGAAAGATGACATGCTTGTAACTCGGTGAGGGTAGTGGGTTCATCCCTGACATGTTTCCCACTCTTGTGATGTCTCGTCGGAGCCTGCTCTTCTGAGGATGAGTCACTCTGTGTCTCCATCTTATACTCAGACGAATGTTGTGATTTCATGACTGCAATGTGGACTGTGATTAGGCTGCCCTTTGATGATGGTGTGATGCTAGGTGCCTTTGTGATATCTATCACCAAGGGGAACAATGAAACAAGGAGTATTAGGAAGGGAGTGATGAAATGGGGATAAGGGTTATAGGGAGAAATTTGTTAGGGATGTGGGAGGAGTTTGGGGTTTTTGAGAGGGTAGGGTTTGGGGTTTTGTGTTGACCAAATAGTGGAGGGATAGGGGATAGGGTTTCATAGTAATTTAGGGCAGGGGTTTTAGGAAAAATGATAGAGGGAGGATGGGAAAATGATAGGTGAGGGGAAAATGGTGGGTGGAATGAGACCTTGGCACTAACAACACATTTTAACAACCCTAGCCATCAATTTCTTGGTGATTTATTTTGGTTTACATTATGCATTTTGGTGACATTCAAACATCTCAATAAACACCCTATCATTGACAAAAGTTGATGAGCAAGTGATGTTATAGGGCCTACCTCTCAATTTGATATGCTTCACCAAAATTTGGAAGTGACTGGAACTTGTTTGGGCCCTTGTCTGTATGTGCTGCACGCAAAGCCCAGTGCGCCGCACCCTGGGTATGCGTCGTGCCCTTAGAAAAATTGAACTGTGGGCAGGCTGTGTGTGCGCCGCGCTCCTTGGTATATGCTCCGCGCCCTCTAAAACCGCCTCCAACTCCTTCAAACGCTCACAAATGCACACTCACACCTTTACAATGCTTCTCCAAGGCTTGTAATAGCACAATGCCTTTGGTTTTGATAAAAATTTGTATATATAGCCTTGGAAGAGATGGGTTTATTTTTTTCCTCTTCAAGAACCCATTTTTCTAATGTTATGTTTTGGCACTTTTTCAATGACTTTAAAACACACCGATTTTCACTTTCCCTTTGAAATTTTAGCTCAAATGATGAAATTTTCGGCACTCTTTGCAGGGATTGCACGATAAGACATTAGGCCATGGAAACCATGATTGCATCTGAAAAACTCAATTGGTGACTTTTTTGAATATTTTGTCATAAATGACACTGTTTGACTTTTCTTCAAAATAGAGTTTTGAAGAAGAGTCAAAGTCTATCCGCATGATGATGAAACTCTCTGTACCATAACTGTGTAAGGGCCTCACTCTGGCCTACATGGCTTTACTGGACATGTTCAAAGACCAAATTGATGAGTTCCTAGACCTAGACCTCGAAAATGACCTTTGTCCTTTAAAGGACCAGACCTTCACTGTCATGGACTTTAATGATTATTGACAAAATACCTAAGCCAACGGGAGCTAGACATGAGGGGGAATGACTATCATGACCTTCTCCATCTGATTTTGGCATGCTCCTAGCGGATTGCAACTAGGAGAATGTAGCGGGACACCTAAACATGAAATGCATAAAGAGTTTTTATCTCTGGCGAAGGACTGACCAGACCGACTCTAACATAATCAAGGGAGAAGATCCACTAATCAAGGGATTTCGCTAGGGAAATCTTCCTCCATCCATGGGGAATGATTCTTAATCATTTTTATAAGTACCAAGTAAAATTTTCCTCTAGTGAATGATTGAGAAAATATAGGAATGTGTTCCTTGCCATTTAATGCAAATTCCTAGTATTAGGGACTAGATCCACTAATCAAGGGAGTTTGGCGGGGAAAGATTCCTCCATTAATGGGGAATGATTCCTAATAATTTTGTATAAGTAACAAGTCGAATTTTCCTCTTTGGAGAGATTTTCATTAGTGTTATCGTGGAGAGGGCTTGTATTTTGTAGCTCCATTGTATTTTCTTGCAGGGATGTAATTCTATTGATGAAAATAATGAAGATTGATGTCAGTTCAACTTCTAAATCTTGTTCTCCTCCATAGCCCTCTGAGTTCCCTTGGGCTGGGCCATCCCAGGAACCTCAAATCCCTTTTGTATTATTTCCTTTCCTTCTTTTCATTGCTTATCCACATGCATCTCTAATTTTTATTTGTTTCTATTTCTGCATTTACTATTAATGATTTCTTGTTGTAGGATTGAGTTAAATGGTTGATGGAAGTTATTTTGCAGGATCAAAAGAACTATTTCATCCTTTTAAAAGATTTCAAAGTTCATAATAATCATTGAGTTTCTTGGATTATTGTTCTTATTCCCAAAGCTAGATCCTTGGACCTCATTTTTAGCGAAGAACAACACATTTCCGCTATTTTTTAGAGCATGCTAACGAGCTTCAATAAAATTAATCCCACTTGCATAAGATCACAAAAGCATTATAATTCATAACAAAAATCATCCCATTGCATTTGTACTTGATTTGGTTAGGAATTTTTTAGATTTACTAGCTCACTAGTTCTCGAATTTCTAGATTTTTGACTAGTAATGTTTTTTATTTTTTTTGCATCGGTTAACAGGCGTCTTTCTGAGTGATTCCACTTGGAATGGAGAATTATGACATCTTAGTTAATAATAAAATTTGTCCCATCCAATTTTGATTTGATTTTCTTGGTCATTCAATGAATTATAGTAAATCTGTACATCTTGTAGGAAATTAGGGGATCTTGTACGAAATCACTGTAACATCATGTAGGAAAGCCTATTTCGAGGCTGAATTGAGGAAAAAGCCTCTAGGAAGGTAGAAAATGGACCCTACTTGTCTCCCAAATCTTTTGACCATTCACCATCATCTCCAAACCACCTGCCACATCACCAAAAGAGATTAGCTTTCACACTCTCACATGAAAAAAAGTCAAAAAGAAAAACAAATTTATTTTATTCATTTACATTCACAATAGTAGAAGGTTTGATGGTTTGAATCTACATTCTTAGGATAGTAGGATTGTGTACATGTTAATTTAGAATTATTTTGAAGCAAAGCCTCTTAGCAGTTAGTTAGAAAATGATGTGTTTTAGCATTTGATTTCATTCTCTTTCCTTGTACTTTCTTTCTTGCAATAGGTTAAGGTTCCATTTCGGACATTTCATTTTATGAAATTAGTTTAGGATTTGGCTTCAGTACATTCCTTCCATTACATCATGATAGTAAAGGAAGGACACATTGTATGCTGGACATTTAGTGCCGACACCTCTTAAGTTTGTGGGAACTTGGGTTGATAATTAAAGTCCGTAACCCTCGGAATTGCAACATCCTTGTTGCAATACCAAGGCTCATCATGAAGTACTTAAACAAAATTTCCATGATCAGAGTAACAACACCAGAGGATTAACAACATTAGTGAGGTACTTAGACAAAATTGACATCATTAGAGTAGCAGCACCACAGGAGTAACATCACCAGTGAGGTACCTGCAAGAAAAACATTGATATAGTAGTAACAATATTATCGATTTTCGTATATATATTATTAGTTAATATATATATATATTATATATTACTCTGAGGGTGCCAGAGGAGGAATTCCCTACACTAATAACCTCAAAATCAGAGTTATTAGAGATATATTTAATAAAAGAGTCTCTTGAAGTTTGAGGGTGATATAATCTGGGGCGATGTCCGTTTATGATCAAAGGAGTATGTGTCTCATCAATTTTTATAAGTCTAACAATCCCATTATCGAACACTATATCAACTTCATATGGTCCCATCCACCTGGAGCAAAGTTTTTCCTTAAAATCCTTGAACCGAGAATCATAGAGTAATGCCCAATCCCCTCTTTGAGACACCTTTTTCTTAATGAATTTATGGTGCCATTTAGTTCATTGTTGTTGGATTGCAGCTGTATTTTTGGCATATACCAAACGAAGTTCATCCAACTCATTCAACTATTCCAGTCGGTGTTTCTGGGCTTCTGAAATATCTAAAATTACTTCAAGGGTTTTCTTGAGCATATTAATTTTGAATTCCACTAGAAACAAGTGATTTCCCATAAACAAACTCATATGGTAAAAACTGTGTTGCATTCTTCCATGTCGTTATATATGCTCGCAGTGCCTCAAGAAGTTTTTCAACCTAATTCCATCGATGGTTCGCTATAGTCTTTGTAAGAATATTCTCTTGTACCTTGTTTGCGCTTTCAACTTGACCATTCACCTGAGGGTGATATGTAGACGTTACCCTATGCTTGATTCCATATTTCTTCATGAGTCCTGCTATCATATGTGATGTAAACTGTGCCCCTCCATCTGCAACTATATCTCTAGGTACTCCATACTGTGTAATAATTTCTTAAAATAAAATGTTGGAGACAACCCATTCCATTTCCTTCACCACATCTTTGGCCTCTACCCACTTTGTTATGTAATATGTACAAACTAGAATATGACCATTCTGCTGTGAAGGCAGATTAAATGGCCCAACAAAATAAATAGCCCATTTTTCAAAGGGCTCAAGAGCTATTTGGGCTTGTAATGGCATTTCATTTGCTCGACCAGGCTAACCCATCCACTGGCAACTATCGCATCCTCTAACATATTTCATTGCATAACGAAAAATAGAAGGCCAATAATATCCCATTTGTAACACCTTATGACATGTCTGCTTATTTGCAAAATGTCCCCCACAGGGGCCATCACGAGTATCTTTCAAGACATTATAGATGTCATCTCCACTTATATAGAACCAGATTTGCTAATTCGATTTTGTGTAAATGAGATATCCCTCTATCCATGAATAATGAGCACTATGATGCATAATCCATCATTGTCCTATGTAAGGCAAGTGTTCAGGCACCTTTCTTGTAGCAAGAAAGTTAGCAATATCTTCATACCACAAAGTGTGAGTAGAAATTACAAAAATATGTTCATCTAGAAAACTATCCTCTACAGGTGTACCTTCATCACTAGTATCCATCCTAGCAAAGAAATTTGTGACTAAGTTATCTTTCCCAGGTTTGTCTACAATGGTAATATCAAACTCCTAAATTTACAGTAACCATCCTGTAACATGACCAGGGGTTATTGGTCTGTTCATTAGATACCTGATAGGCATATGATCAATGTGCACAAAAGTAGGATACCCTGTGATATAATGTTAAAATTTATTAACAACATAAGTGACAGCCAAGAACTCCTTTTCAATTATCGTATAATTTAATTCAGCAAGGATCAAATTATTGCTGACATATTAAATTGCATACGGCTTATTGTCCTCATGCTACCCCAAAATCACCCCTATTTTTGTTTGAGAAGCATCAATATAGATGTGAAACAAGAGTTTCCAGTTAGGACCGTGTACTATTAGAGCCTTGCAGACTAGTTCTTTGATTTCCACAAAGTTTGCTTCAGAATCATCTATCCACACAAATTCTGCATCTTTAGATACTAATTGAAATGGTAGGAATTCTATTTTAGAAAAAAAAAATCTATGAACCACCTATAATAGCCAGCATAACTAATAAAGTTACGTACTTGTGTCAGTGTCTTAGGCATAGGAAATTTTAAGATTAACTCTACCTTTGCAGGATCAACCTGAATTCCTGTAGCTGAAAGCAATTGTCCCAGCACTATCACTTTTTTCATCATCATATGAAATTTGACTGTACTTAGAGAAACATGTGTTTTCTTGCATATTTATGGTACTTTCTCTAAGTTTTTCAAAGCTTCTATAAAGGAATCCCAATACGGGGTAAAGTTGTCCATGTAAATCTCATCATTATCATTAACTAGATCAGAGAAAATTCCTAATATCTCCCTTTGAAAGGTAGCAAGTACATTACAGAGGCCAAATGGAAAGGCTTGATAGACAAAGGTTCCCTAAGGGCATGTGAAGGTGGTTTTCTCCTAATCTTTAGGAGCTATTTGTATCTAATTGTATCCACTAAATACATCTAGAAGGGAGAAAAACTCCTTTCCAGCTAATGTCTCAAGGACTTGGTCAATAAAGGGTAAAGGGAAATGGTATTCATAAATTTCTTTGTTTAGTTCCCTATATTCAATGTAGATATGCGACTTCCCATTCTTCTTAGGAGCAATGACCAGCGAGGAAACCCATTGACTGTTCTATATCAGATAAATAAAACCCACATCTAATAGCTTCTTAAATTCATCTTTGAAAATGTTTTTAAGGCATGCTTCATTCTTCTTTGTGGTTGCCTATTAGGTTGACATTCCTCTTTAATGTATATATGATGAGTACATAAATCGGTAGGGATGCCTTTCATATCAGTATACTCCCAAGGAAAATCTTTTTGATGCTCCTGAAGGACTCTTAGTAGTTTTTCAGATTTAGAGTGTGAAAGGTGAGGATTAATATTCAATGTTTTCCCTAGTTCAATTTCTATAGGAACACTATTATGAGGTACAATTTCAAGAATATTTTATATTTTTTTCTCGTTCAATATCTTCCTCAACATTGTATCTCATGATAGTTTGTAAAAGCTGACGGGTTGAATCAGAAACAAAGTCAGGATTACTGAGAAAGGTGCTAATGGCATCATCATTCGTTTCATGTTTAAAACAGAGAGTGTCACTGATGGTAAGGATGGGTCTAATTCTTCATTTTCAGATTGAGGCTTTTTGTTATGTAAAAACTTTTGAATCAAGGTAAGTCTGGGTTTATTCCATAAAGTTGGTTTTACAGGGGGTAAAGCATAAGGTTCTTTGTAACTTCCCCATTAGACATTACCATGTTTCCAGACCGTCAACCAATGTAAGCATCTGTGGTTGCAAGCTAAGGTCCTCCTAAAATCAAGGGTACCCACCGGCACGGGATTGGGTATATAAAACCAAAAGGTCAATGGGGTATTTCCATGAGTCTGCTGAAATATTGATATCTTCTAACTTACCTACCAGTATAATAGTAGACCGATCTACGAATTCTAGGATGCAGGAATTGGTTTAAGGTTCCACAAACCCAAGGTAATCACGATTGCAAAGGTTATAACATTAATTGATGCATCAAAATCGACCAATTCATTTCGTATATCCACCCCATTAATCTGCACTGTCATAATCGAATTCCCAAGCTCCCCGTCTTTGACAAGTATAGATTTCCCCAACATTATATCTGATAATTTACCCATGACATCAATAGTAAGTGGGTCCTTTGGTTTTCTACTAGGTTTCTTAGAACAATTTTCTTTAATTGTGTTAGCATAAATTGGTACATCCTTCATATCCTCAGGTGATGGAATTTTAACGAATAAATTCTACAATTTTCCCAAAACATCAAATTCAGGATGAATACTTTGTTTGCTCTAAGATAATATATCAATATAGGGTGGACCAATCTAACATCCTCTTGTAACAATAATTTGTGAAGGTGTTTTTTTATTTATAGGAAACTATGCTACATCATCCCCTATCATTCTTTGTTATGGTTTTGAAACCTTATCATCAGTATACTCAACAATTATAGGTGAAGTCTGAGTATTGACCACCCGATCAAATCGAAGATTTAATTCATTACATTCCATAGTGGTAATAATATATGCTAGGAGGTTAAGTGTGTCAACTGCTTGAGCCCCTCTATTATTTGGATTCGTATTGGGGTCGCCAGGAAATTGAGGACGAAGTGGAGGATTACTAGTGGGTGCTTTAACAAGCAGTTGTAGTTGTTGTTGTGGGATAGATCAAGAGAATTATTCTAGAGGAGGAGGAGTAGGTCCGTGGTAATTATGGGACCATGAAGAATTTAGACCAGATGGAGGATACAAGGTTTTCCAGGGCATTGGGTATTGGTAAGATTGTGACCAAGAAGGTGAAAAAGGTACAAATTACTGACCAAAATTCATATTATTAAAATACTGAGACAGGTCTTGAGGCATACCTTGATTCATATTCAGTGGCTATGGTTTCCATGGTTTCCTTGATACCATAAAATAAAGTTTTTCTTCTTCTTCATTCATTCCATAAAAGACTAATTTCAGTGCAAGTAGAGACGTGCGAGTGCTTGTGGAATGACTCTGTTCACATATCGCAGAAGTCTCCAGAGAATTTAGTGGGCATTCCTTCAATGGTTTCTTCTTCCTGCATTGAGGGAATAAAATAGACATGGCCTTCTCTAATTCCATCTTCTTTTACTTTGCCTGCAACATATCTATCTGCGATGATAATGTGCTCAGGATATTGGTTCTTAGGTTGTCCATCAAATTCAAAATTTCAGCCTTTGTAACTCCACCGTTGGATGTTTTGAGAGTTTGGATTCCCTACCTCTATCTCATAGCCCCTCATGAACACTTGATTCGTAATTCCCAAATGGTATCAAATTCCTCCTTTGGTATATCTCCTTTCCCTACTATGTTCAATAGCTCCACAGATTCCTCCCTGAGTGACTTGAGAAAAATGATCTTCAAGATATTCTTACCCAAGTCATTGTGGATGAATCTCTGCAAACCATATTGAAAACATTCTACAAAATCTTCCGTATCCTCATCCTCTTTCTGCATAATCTTAAAAAAAATCCTTTACATCCCGGGATTTTGTAGTAGTCGTGATATTTCTCAAGGAAAATCATCTTCATATCATCCCACGTAGCAATATATTTTCCTCCCAAACCCATAAACCATCTTAAAGTTGTGCCTTTCAAAGTAGAGGGAAATATCTTGAATTTTCGGGCATCATAAATGTAATCATAGCCCTCACAAACAATGTTGAATTCAAAAATGAATGTGTCCAGATCCTTAGAAGTAAGACCATGGAAATTGGGTAGTGCTTTCAAAGGAATAGGCTTCATAGGTGCATGACCTCTGATATCTCGAATTGGAAATCGAATTGAACAAGTTGCAAGAGCCATGAATATCTCACAATACTCACTTGGAATTTCAATAGATTTTGGCTCTAGCTATTCTATAACAAGTGATTGAAGTTGTTTAATAACACTCCATTCATTAAATGCTGCCAAGAATTCCCTTAAATTTTCCTCCTCTGAACTTACAATATGCAGTTCCTCAAGTCCTTTGCTTACTACTTCTTCTTCCTCGGACTGCACTTCTGCTATTGGAGGGTGTTCTAGTTGTGAAATTGATTTCCCTCCAGATCCTGTATGATATCTTACCCTAGCAGTAGCTTGTGACGATGCTCTAGACTCAGCCTTTGAGATGATCTCTTCGATGTATTTTTTGCTGCCCAAATGAACCACTTATCTTTTTTGGGGTCTCCCTCTGCCCCTTTTATTGGTGTCTTTGTTCATATAATCATGAAATAAAAGGGAAAAATTCAAGAAAAATAAAATCTCAAGACCTGAAGGAGGATAAGAACTTCCTTCCCTAGGACGAGAGAGTGACCCCTAAAGAAAACAAAAGAAAGAAAAAAAATTAAATCACAGAAATCAAGCTTAGGACCTGAAACAGGGTGAAAAATAAAACTTCCCTTCCCAAGACGAGAGAACAATACTTACAGAATAAAAACAAAGCAATCTAAAGCTCCAGACCTAAAGCAAGGTGATAAAACATTTGTTCCCTCAGACGAGAGAATAATCCTACAAACACAAGAAAAGAAAGGAACCAAACAATGTAACACTCAAGACCTTCAACAAGATGCAAGATTCCTTCCCCAGGATGAGAGACCAGTCCTATGGTCAATGTTGGTTGTAGTTTTGCACCCTTGATAGCCTCCCCGACAACGGCACCAAAAGGTTGATGTCCAAGTATGAATCATGTAATTCGCCAATTCCACATTTAATTGTCAACCCAAGGTTCTACCAGTTGTTTCAAGGCTATCGTGCACTGCATGTGTAGGCCACAATTTCCCTACCCAATAGTGAACATTAACTATAAATTCATTAATGTGTAACAACGAGAAATATTGTAACATCAAATAAGAGTAACAAAAAGTAATAACTATAATAGCAATAAGAGTAACAACAATAAGGACTCAGAACAATGCATTGACAAATATTCATAACAATAATAAACTCACAGAAATAAACCTAGAACACATCTAATCCAGGAGCACCTAGTGAGGATAGTGGGCCCAACTCCCTAATCAGGGTTGTCGCAAAATCAATGAATCATGATATGCTCCGAAGATCAACTTGTCATTAATAAAATAAATATTACAAGTATGTTGTTACAGATATTACATTGATTTATCTAAGGGAAACCAACTTCTAAGAATTCCTTAAGCACGCTTGCATGAATCACATGAATGCTTCCTCTCTTTGAGCTTAACTTGCAAGTGAGTAAATTTTCCCTGTGCTCATTGACAGGCTCTGACCTAGACTTACTCAATTTATGCCTGTACTTGAGCCCCTATTTCCTTTCTCAAATTCTGAGGAATTAGGCCCCTATTTTTTAGGAATTTTCCTCCAATTGATCACACAATTTTGAAGGTTGGATCTCTAACTACATGCAACACCTATATACTCACAACTAGTCAACAAGTGATGTTACACTACTTTGGAATCTCTACCACAATAGCGAAACTCGAATTCTCTACATGCACTAGCTATATTTGGTTGCTTGATTAGTTAGATTGATGATCACTGAGTTAGATCGTTGTCCTACTACACAAATTACTTGAAACCAGATTGCTACAAATTAGAACGCATGCATGCATAGTTGAAATTCAAGCCATCTAGCTCAAATTTATTGAGCTAATTGAGCGACATGAGCCATGTCACAACATTTAACTACCTCCAAGTTGTGTGCTAATGTGGAAATTTGAATTTTCTCAATTTTACCAAGTAAAAGTCAAATTGAGACTTCCTTGCTACACTTCTCAACATTGTTTACATGACCTTCAATGATGCCAAGTTGTGATTGCTAATTTTTCCAAATGTTATCATGATAAGGGATTGGGAAGAGAAGCTCCCTCCCATTGATTTTTAATGCTTCTTTGACTTTTCATATAGCTAAGTGCTTAGTGCATTTTCCCTATGATAAATTTTCATTGAAACATGGATAGCTTGGAACTCCACAATGAAACCGAGAGCTATTATTAACTTTTTCAAAATCAAATTGAGGTCCAAGTTTGGATGTAGAATACTTGAGAATAGATGATAATGATGGGACACGAGTTTCCCATAATAATTAATTTGTTGATACACTATGAGATTACTTGTTTGATTCCTTTAAGAATCATGTAAGCCTTTTATTCATTGTTTGCAAATTTACCTAGGGAGAAAGATACGTCTTCATGTCATCATGGTTTGAAATAAATCTTAACCCTCTATCCATGAATAGTACTATGAATATTTGTGGATATCCAATGGAGATTAGATGCTTGCCTTCAACCTAATAATTATTTATGGTTAAATTAGAAATCTAGGAGCTCTTTCCAAAATTAACACACCTATTGACGTAATTATGTCAAAATATATTATTTTTCCTTTTAATGTTTTTTAAGAGTGGTGTGTTCTCTTTGTATTATCTATTCTAGATTTCAACTTTTGGATCTCATTTATTCTTTATTTTTTCATTTATTAGACTATATTTCTCCTTTATTTATGAACAATTAATTTTGATAAAAAATCTTGTGAATATTCAAAATGTCAACTACAACAATAGACTGTGTTCCACTTTACTTGTACATTCTACAAAATTGAAGCACAAAAATCTACAAAATTATTTATGAAACCCTCTTTAATTAATTGTTTACCTTTAAACTAATATCCCAACTATTTTATTAATTTGATATAATGATTTCTTTTTAACTCCTCTATTATCAATATTTACTCTTAAACTTTTTAAGTTTTTTGGTACCTCATAATGGATGGAGTGTGTGTACACCCGAAAACATTAGATTGACTTACTAAGCTATACAATTAGCTTATGAAAACTCAGACAATATGAATAATCTTGGGAATCTTGGGAATATCCAGGCTTGTATAATATGAATAATTAATATAAATTTATTTATCTTAATATGACATGCATTTTATGATTTTTTTAGAAACAAATTATTTGTAATTCTATGAATAAAAACAAATTTACATTATAAAAAAATGAATTGAATGGATTTATAATCTTTATTATATAGGGTATATGTGTAGGTGTAATGTAAGTATGTAAAATTTTTTAAATATGGACTCAATTAAAAAACAATAAAAAGTTCAAAGTCATTTTGCCAATGAGGGTAAACATTTATATATTGGCCCGATTAATAATAAAAAATTAAGTAAACATTTAAGTATTGACTTAATTAATAATAAAAAAATTAGCTAATAAAAATAATAAAATTCATATTTTTATATTTTGATTTCCTTATTATCTAGTGAAGAGACTCCGTTACAATACCATGGCTTATGAATACCACATGCCCAAAAACTATAACCTATTTCATATTCAAAATATTTATAACAATATGACAAAATTCTTAACCATATATATTTACTCCTATTTCAACTTGTAAATTGGCTATGACAAGGTTTTTAACCGTGAATACTCATCCCCACTTTATCATGGATATTATTAACTTGTAAATACCATGGCTTATTAATAGCACATACCCAAAAAAACATAACTTATTCACAATCCAAATATATGACAATATTTTTAACCATGGACATTCACCCCTACTTTGTCATTAATATTATGAACTTGTGAATAGTATTTGTTACAATACAATGTGCCAATACCATGGATTATCAATAACACATGCCAAAAAATCATAACTTTTTTCACAATCAAAATATTTTATAACAATATAACTAAATTCTTAAGCATGTATATTCACCCCACCTTTACCATGGATATTATTAACTTGTAAATAGGATTTGTTACAATACCATGGGTAAATACCATGGATTATCAATACCACATGACTAAAAAACATAACTTATTTCACACTCAAAATATTTCATAAATATTTTATTTCTATTTAATTTCATAACATTCTTTAATTAAGTCTAAAAGGAAAAATGTTATAATTAGTTTTGAGATATATCTAAAACCTATATTCAATACTACTAAAAACATTCTCATAGAAATTAAATCAAGGTTTTAATAAAATTGAAAATGAGAAAAATTTTAAGTATAAAAGATGTGAAATTGATATAAAAAAAATATTATTAAGAACTAGCATATATCCATTTTAACTAAGGATTCAAGTGATTGAGCAAGCAAAGTGACTAACAATAATGGAGGAAATATGAAAGCAAAGTGAGTAGTGCATGATTCTTTTAAGTTTCTCATTATTGTATTTTCTTTGGCATGATTCATCTTAAATATAAGTTTAATATTTTACAAAGAATTGATTTTTTTAATTTTGATACTTTCTTAAACACAATTCAATGGGATAAAATTTAAGAAAGGGGGGAGAGAGGGAATAGTGACAAAGTTGGAGGTTATAGAGGGAGAGATTGAGAGAGAGACAAAGAGAAAGGAAGGATGAGAGAAAGGACGGGAGAGAGATAAAGAGGGAGTTGAAGAGGGAGAGAGAATGAGGAAACAAGAAAGACAAAGGTATAGAGGTGGAGAGGGAGAGGAAGTGAAAAGAGAGAGATGGAGATAGAGTGAGGGAGAGAGGAGAGAAAAGAAAGAGAATAAGAGACAATATGGAGAGGGAGAGAAGGAGAAGAGAGAGAGAGAGGGAGACACATAGATGGAGGAGAAAGAGAGGAGAAGAGAGGGAGGGAGAGAGTGACAAAGTTGGAGGGAAGAGAGATGGAGTTAAGGGGGAGAGAGAGCAGAGGGAGAGGGATATATATGGAGAGAGTGTGTATGTTTGGGGGGTAATAGAGAGAGGGAATAAAAAAGAGACACATAGATACAACCAACCTAGATCCATGTTAACTCTAGATCTACCAAGCCTTTTGAGGGATCAAAACTTGTGGATGAAATCATCTTTTAAAGTGAAAAGAGATTTGATCCCTCTCTGGGCTTTGTAGATTAAGATGGATCTAGGTTGGTACTAATAATATAAGATCTTAGCTAACATTTAAATAGCTAACATTTAAATGTTTACACTGATTTACATACACTAGAACATCTCTCTGGGTTGTAGAGTCCCTCTCCCAAGAAGTGTTATATGAAGTGACTTAAGGTATTTTGAGAATGTGGTATTCATAAGCAATAGTATGAGACCATAACATTGTAACAAAAGTCAATTTACAAAATTAAGAATATCTATAGTAAACTAGGAGTCAATTGCTTTGGTTAAAAATCCATTATTATTTTAAATTTATCTATATTTAACTTATATCTTAATTCTTCTTATAATTATTAATAATAATTTAATTATAATCTAGTAAGTGATTAAGATGGATGTATAGACATTTAACCATCACTTAATTTATAAAGTTAAATTATTTAAACATTTATTAAAATAGGAAAAAAAATAAATGAATAATTTAAATAGGAAAAAAATTATTACGTCGGCTCGGAGGAGCCATTTGAAAGGTATAAAACTGAGGTTTGGCGATTTTTGGGCTTCTAATTTCATTCATCACATAATTTCAGAATTCTTTCGAAGGTAAGCAGAACTATAAACACGCTTTTATTTTACAGTTAAAGATCCTTTAATTTACGTGTAAGATCTTTGATCATAACAGGATTAGCAGCCGCCATCAGTTCAATTTCAATTTAGTTTTTGAAATCAGGAAATGGAAGGACAGAGCCCACGAGAAGGAACAGGTCGCAGCAGGAGTGTGTATGTTACCAGAAACCCAGGGCAGGTTGAGGAAGGAATAGTAAATGAGAATCAGCGCTCAGCTCGGCTGATGGTGATTGATAATAGGTTAAGTGAATTTCAAGAATCTTCGCAAACCCCAAGGGAATTGGCAGTAGACGCTGGTCTAATGGTGATTAGTAATAGGTTAAGAGAAGTTCGAGAATCTATGAGGACACACTCGCAAGCCCCAAGGGAATTGGCGGTAGAAGCTCGTCTAATGGTGATTAGTAATAGGTTAAGACAAGTTCGAGAGTCTATGACGGAAGTCTTGCGGGAATCGGCGGTAGAAGCTCGTCAATATAGAGAAACCCTTACGCAGAGAAGCTTGTCGTTTGGACAAGCAGATCCATCAGCCGTTCGGCGATTGGGACGCATAATCATTTCGGAGGCACATCTTAAAGGTAGTGACAACAGTTCCTGCACGATTTGTTTGGAAGCATTTAAAGTGGGAGAGAAGGCCCGCGAACTGCCATGCCGCCACATGTATCACAAGAGTTGCATAATCCTATGGCTGGACACTCAACATACTTGTCCACTCTGCCGATTCGAACTGCCAAGTGCAAGCAACTGAATGAAAGATCATAACTTCTTTTCTGTCATGAATTTGGGCTTTCATAATCGTTTTCTTCTGTCATATACCTAAAATTGCCTGCTCGTTATAATTAGTCTTATTGTTCCATAAGTATATTTTGGAATGTTGTTGTTGAAGATAGTGTGTCCACTTTGGTTCCTTTCTTAATGGAACATCTTAGGTAACAATGACAATTTAGTGCATTGAGAGTTCAATGGAGAGGTGATGATTGAGGATTCAACTACATGTTTATTTATAGTATCAACTTACTATAGATGTTGTATTTGTTTTAATATAAAAAAGAATCTTATCCAATGAGATGTTACAAATACTATACCCACTTTGGCACCTTTCTTAATCGAACATCCTAGGTAATAATGAAAGTTTAGTGCAATGAGAGTTCAATGAAGAGATGTTGATTGAGGTCACCATAAAAATACATGTTGGTACCATGTTATTGAAATATTTACACCCCTTTAGCACTTTTTCTAATGGAATTCATGTTAGGGAACATTGATAATCTAGTACTTTAAGTTTCCAATGAGAAGCCTTGACCAAGAATTCTAATATTAATACCGAGTCCACTAGAATATGGTAAGGATAACAACTATTTTTTGGTATTTTCTCCTTGATCATCTTCATTTAGATCATGGATAGAATGGGAAGGATAATATACATAATTTGTAGAACAACAATGAACCTAAGTTCCTTGTCCACTAGTTAAATTCTATTCCTCAAATTTTTCCCCTAAGAGAGCTTATTTATCTTTAATCATTTGGAGTTTTTTCCCTATGGCTAATGAGAATACCCATTATAGAGGAGCATTTATCTTTAGTGAGAAAATTATAATTGAAACTAGGTCATATTTTGCTGGAGATCACATAAATTAGAGAAAGGAAAATATGAGATTTTCATTCTAGCTTCTTATCTATTTGTCTTCATGTTTAGTTGAGATTCCATGAGAATCCCCATGAACCAAAAGAAACTTTGTATATCAACATGTTAGGGATTTCTTCCATGCTATATCTATCTTAGGGGACAAGCAAAGCAAATAGAATGCCCAATCCATAATTACATGATCCACCTCCCATAAATTCCAAAGAGTTTCGTGAGTAGGGCTTCCATGAGAAAAAAATGAAGGGGAAACATTATTGAATCCTTCTATGATGTAAAGGAATTCCTTACTAAATTTACCAAAATTATAGAGTATATGACTACATCTCCATCATGTGAGAGGGATGGAAAATATTAGTTCACGATTGTATTAATGAGAGGGAGTTTCATGAATTTGTTTGTAGAAATATGGTAATAGAAATGAAACTAATCAAGAAATTTAATCTAAATCAAGATACAAAATTATACTCTACTGCTCTACCAAAATTAATTCAAAATTCAGAAAAACATTCGAAAACATGCATCAATGACATAGACAAGTACATATATTTATATAAGGGAAACCAACTCGTAAAGAAACCTTAAGATTACTAGCATTAATTAGATGAATACATAATGTATTACAATTTCTTGTTCACATTGAGATCAACCTGCAAGTGGCTAACCTTCCTCTATGCTTAATGAGAAGACCTCACCTAGAATTAGGTAAATTCTGCCACTTCTTGAGCCCTTACTTCCTTGTGAAAATCGTGAGGAATTAGGCCCCTTTTTTTTAGGGCTTCCATGAGAAAAAAAAGAAGGGGAAATTCTATTCTTGAAATTCTATGAGCATATCTGTGGGGTTTCCATGGGCTCCCCCCTATCCTTGATTGCTGCAAATATTCTTTTGGAAGACTTTGAGTCCAAGTCTTTGGCCTGAGCTAGTCTCCTTCACAAGCTATGGAAGATATTTGTGGACAACTCCAGTGTCATCTAGTCTCATGGCCATTAAGAGTTAGATATTTTTTTACACCATCTTAAAATTCAATCTTCCTCCACAAAGTTTACTATGGAGCAAGAAATTGATGGGTGCTTGCCTTTCCTTGATGTTCTCATTTCGAGGAATGATGGCGTTTCTTTCTCCCACTACGTTCTTTAGAAGGAAACTCATACTGAATAGTATCTTCATGCTAATTCTCATCATTTCCTTGCCCAAATGTTGGGTGTTCTCAACCCACTAGCTACTCGTGTGGTGAGAATCTATGATGAATAGAACCTCGAAAAAGAGAAAGCTCATATCCTTAATGTTTTTGTTAATAATAGGTATAGTAACCACTGAGGTCTGAGAGATTTCCATAAAGCAAGCAGCGGTCCCAAGGTTAAGAAAGACCCTAAAGATCGAATCGATGGGGTTCATCTCCCTTTCATCCAGCGGACCACTAACAAGATTGCAATAATCCTTAGTAAGCATAATCTTCCCTCAACATTTAGATCCCTTAACACTAATACAACTCAAAATAACTAAACTCTATTACTACAAATTAGCAATCACGCATTCATAATTGAACTCCAAGCCTTATAACTCAAATTTACTGAACTAATTGAGTTACAAGATCCATGCCACCTTAGTTAAATATCTCCAAGTTTTTTTTATGTGGAAATTGAAATTTTCTTTATTTGACCAAGGCAAAGTCAAATTGAGACTTTCTTGCTACACTTCTCAACGCTCCCTCTTAGCAAGAAAGTGATTTTCATCCAACCCTATCCTACACCTGTGGAATTTGAAATTCCCTCTTGAAAGCACCTTTGTCAAGATGACAACAAGTCCTTCATCTGTCGAAATGTATTTTAGCAATATTATCCTCCTTTGCACATAGCCTCGTAAATGATGATACTTGATAACTATATGCTTCGATCGATCATGAAATACAAAGATAATAGAGATAATAATGCAACTATGATTGTCAAAATAGATCATAGTTGGATCCATATCTTGACCAAACAGTACCACAAGTATCTTTCTCATCGAGATCGCCTTACATGTTTCTTGGCTTGCACCTATGTATTTACATTTTGTTGAGTTGAGCGCCACAAACCTCTCCTTCCTACTGTAGCAAGAAATTGTTAGACACCCAACATTGAAATTTCCACCTAATTTACTATTTTTGTCGGATGGACTCCCTACCCAATTTTCATCTTGAA
>APFE031432578.1:0-11414 GCA_000404065.3 Pinus taeda | reverse complement strand
ACTTGGTTAATTTTTGTTTTTATTTTTCAATTTATTTTTTAATTATTCTTTTAATTCTTGTTTTCAATTTGATTTTATTCTAAACAATTTATTTTTGTTTATTTTTGTTAAATTATTTGACACTGTCTTTTTAAATTATCTGCGTATTTTAACGAAATTTTAAGTAAATTCATTATTTTTGGGGAAGAAACGTTCAAATATATTTTTTTCTTAATAAAATTTATTAAATTTTTTTTTTCGAGTTTTTTTCTCCTTAAATTTTCACTTAAAATTACAACATACACACATACATAGCATAATACACACACAGATTTATCTTGATGATAATTATATTATATATTATATATTAATTAGAATTATTATATATATATTTATACTTCAATATTATTTATTACTTTTTTTTATTTACAAAAAGACAATGAAGTTTTCTTTAAAAAAATTGCAAAGAGAATAAAAAATATCTTAAAATACTTAAAATAGACATCTCAAGAATAAATCAAAGAAGAGAGACGACACTTGAAACATGGTGTAAATAACCAAACATTTAAAAAAAAAAAATCATACTTAGACATAAGAAATGTAAAGTCGACCTCATTAATTAAAAAAAGGTGATGTTTACATTCAACTCTGTTTCAAATTGATAAAACTCAACACAACTTCCTAGATAATATATCTAATATATAATAATTAATAATAATATTATTATTTTATATTATATTAAGTGTCAAAAATAAGCATCAACATTAAAAAAAAACTTGTATTCAATAATTGTATGACCTTTTCATCTCCTTTTGAGGCTCCAATTCTTGAAAGGATTTCCTTCTTGTTTCAAGATTTTGTATTGTGTCTTTCCATTATTCCTTGGGCATCCCTCTAAGAGGCTCTAACCTCATTATAACACTATAATAATAAAAATTTATGTTTTTGTTGTGGGAGTGTGGGTTTACCCATGGTATTGTTTTCTCCATTTAGGGAGAAAAACTTGTGGGTGGATTCGTTGGTTAACATTTTCATTTCCTTTCATTCATTTTTCCCACATATGCATGCTCTAATGGGGAAGTATCACAAATCACATTTCTTTTTCAAGTTTTCTACAAGATTTAAGCTTGCACCATTTATCATTGTTGCTACAAGTTTCAAGTTCACATTTCCATTTGCAAAGAAACTTACTCTGACTTTGTGCAAGCATCTCTATTATTCTTAGCAAACTTAGATACATTTAGCTTGTCTAAATAATTCATGCTTTATTGTGATGCAATATTTCCATTTTGAGTATATTGAAGCATTGTGTATTGGACAAGTTTATTTTCCAAAGCAACTATTTACTTTCATTTCAAGGTAATATTATTTTCTCAATATTAAAGTTCTCTTTTGCAAAGCTAATTTAGGTTGTCTAAATAGTTCATGCTTTATTGTGATGCAATATTTCCATTTTGAGTATATTGAAGCATTGTGTATTGGAAAAGTTTATTTTCCAAAGCAACTATTTACTTTCATTTCAAGGTAATATTATTTTCTCAATATTAAAGTTCTCTTTTGCAAAGCTATTGTGAACATCAATTTTATCTTAGTTCATTTTCAAGGCATCGTAATTTACATTGAGAAATTTTGCATGCGTTTCAAGCTTAATTTTCTTTAGTTTGTTATTGGTTCATCATCTAGCTTTAGAAATTCAAAAAAATTCATGAACCTTATGAATCTTATGTTTACTTGAGCAACTATACAAGTGATTTTATGGAGCATATTGAATTGAACCAATTTCTATCTTTTACATAACACTTGTAATCTCACTTGCATGTCATATTAGGCATTCTAATTTAGTTGCATTTTAACAAATTAACCTTCAAGCATAAGCTTTTTTGATACAAATCATAGGGAAAAGGTTTTCCTAGAAAGTTCTTTCAGTTGGTACGAAGTAATGTAAAGGCATGTGACCCTATAGTTATGAAGGTGGCTTGTCCCCTTGTAAGAACGAAGGCACATACTAGCTAGTAAGACTCAGGGGAAGGGTATTGTTAATGACACCACCATTTCCTCGACTCCTCTTTCTTATAGTGCCAAGCTAAATGCATACAAGTTTGCTAAGAATAATATAGGTGTTTGAATGAAGTAAGAGTAGATTGCTTTGAAAATGGAAATGTGAACTTGAAACTTGTAGCAATAATGATAAATGGTGCAAGCTTAAAGCATGTAGCAAACTTGAAAAAGAAATGTGATTTGTTTTACTTCTCAATTAGAGCATGCATATGTGTGAAAAATGAGAGAAATAGAAATGAACAATCAATCGACCCACAAATATTTCTCCCTAAATGGAGAAATAGGATAACATGGGTAAGCCCATGCTCCCACAAGAAAAAATAAAAAAATTATTATTACAATGTTACAATGAGATTAGAGCCTCTTAGAGTGCTTCCCAATGAGTAATGGAAAGATACAATATGAGATCTTGAAACAATAAGAAAATCTCTTCAAGGTATGGGAGCCTCAAGGTGGATGAAATGATTCTACAATTAGACAATACAAGCTCCAAAATGATGCATGGCCTAACCTGCTTCTCAAACTCTCCTGATGCCCACAACCTCCTTGGAATGAGTCTTGAAGCTTGAAAGAACCTACAATAAATGATGCTAGGGCTGCAAAACTAAACCAAATTTAGTGTTAAAAGAGATCATGTAAGTGGATGATAATGCTACAAAATAATTAACAAAAACTAAATCAAGTGATGGGAAATGACCCCATCATTTGTCTAGCTTATAAGAAGTTCTTGATTAGCTATCAAAATAGATGAAAGCACAAGCGTATAATATTTAGATTTTCTTTAAATAATCGACCTAGTCACAAACTTTGTCAAAAGGACCCTTGTAAAATCAATAGTATCTAAAGAGAAGTTATTAAGATTCAAGTAATGATAGGATCTCCTTGAAAGCTATGCCAAGTGTGGGTTGGAATCTTGAAGACTTCCCCTCATGCTTGCTAGTTGATCCAAAATATGGTCTCTACAAAACTTCAAATGCACATTAGCTCATATGGATTAAATAAATAAGCAATGACAAGGAAACTCTAGAATTTGTATGAAAATAGATAAAGTTGTCTAGCCTAGAGCATATCAAATAACCAATTGTAAATGTAAGATAGATATACATTCAAAACTATATAAAATCATATGATAAAATGAAATAAAATTAAACACAAGTCGAGAATTATATCATCATTGAGCGAAACACAAAATCCAAGAGAGAAATACCCATGAATGAACCCCAAAGTATTTTTATTCAAATGAAGAACAAGAGTACATAGAAGCAGAGCTTCCCCAAGCACAATAGCTTGTTGCAAAAGATATAATATAAGAGCCCAGGGCCCAATTATATAGGAGAATGGGTGGAGATTCCAATGAAGAAACAAGTTCCAAGTGTTATGATAATGATCTCAAAGCTACATCATGAAATTCAAATTCCCTAGAGAGGCGCACACAATCCTTGAGAGGAGCTAACTTATTGTTGAGGAGCGAGAAGTGTATATGAGATTGGAGTGGTAGGGGACCAATCTCCACTCATACTTTGTCAAACTCCAAGTCAAATCCCACCAAAAAGATGACTCATCCAAGAAATTTGAATTCCCTTCCTTAATAAATTTGTTTTTCCTTGAGAATCTTGTGGTCCCCTCCAAAAATTTGATTTTCTTGGAAAACATATTTTTTCCTTGATTTTAGGAGTCACATCACCTCGGGACTTCACTTTAACTCTTGAATTAGTTTTCACCTCATATCCACATCAATTTTCATGCATGGATATTTATTTTTCCCCATTTATTTAATTGTTGGCTTAATTTATTGCCACTTTTTCCGCTAAACTTAGGAAAAGTGGGTTTTGAGGGTTCAAAGCACATTTTTAACCCCTCAGAGGATGTTTTAGAATAAATTTGAGGGTGAGAGGTGAAACTTTTATTACTCATACTCCATATGACTTCTATAGGCATCACTTATTACATTTCATATACAAATTTTATTCTAATTTCCACCCTACGGGAAATTTAAAAAAATAAAAAATGACCCCCTAGACCTAACCGAATTCCATGCAACATTATGAGTGATATAGTATGGTAATAAATAATGACTCTAGCCACTAGGACGTATCAAAGGCCTCACCATCAAGCCATACTCTAGCTTTGGGGTTATGCTTAGAGGAAAAGACTCAATTAATTATTAAGTCCTCTTAAGGAGATGATAGTTAACCAAGTGAAAAAACACCTTCCAGAGTAATACTCACTTTATGCCAAGTTTTGAAGCTACCTAGACCTATTACATCAATAAAACTTATCATACTAGCATCGCTTTACATCATCCCCTTTGGGCTTGTGGAATCTACGTATAATAGAAAATGATAAGAAGAAGAAGTAGAGTTGAAAAATTATGGTAATATTATGATTTATGATTGTACAAGTTTCCTTCAGTACATCCTTGTTCATGGAGTCTTCATATTATCTTCAATTTCCACTCCAGTGGTCAACATTTGGCTCCATGTGGGGATGCTTGCTAGATAGGAAGTGATAATGTGCAAGAACCTAGAATATGCATCCACCCAAAAAAGGCATATATTAGCAGTATCCATTCAAAATATCATCATATGAAATGAAGTACAGAAATGAAGAAATGGATATTTATTCTAAGAACATAAATGCCAATTTTATTCATGAAATGAAACTACTTAACCGAAAAATAACATGGGATAAGGTTAGAAATATGATACAAAAATATGCCCCATGGCATAAGATATCCTCTTTGTAAAAATATTTGAGCAATCGGAAATTGACAGGTAGCTCAATTGATTCTCCATCCATGGTGCTCAAATGGTAGGAATTTTTTCCAACTACTTCTCTAATGATGTATGGTCCAAGCCACAAACTACCAAACTTACCATGGTTACCTAGATTTTCATTCTTACGATCCCATTAAAAAACATATCATCATCAGAAAAAGCTTTATTCCTTAATGATTTTTCAAAATTCCTTTTAACCTTAGATTGATTTTTACAACAATTTTCAAAGGCTCTTCTCCTAGTTTCATCCAATTCTACAATTTGGTCAACTCTATTTTGCAGCACATATTTTTCAAATGTAAAAATTTGTATAATTTGGTAAGTTGGTAGCCTCAAGTGCATGGGAAGGGTGAAATCCAAGCCATAAGCTAGCTCAAAGGGACTCTTTCCTGTTGAACTCTTCTTTGTAATCCTATCAACCCATAAATCATATTTAATTTTGCTATCACATGCCCTTTTGTTATCCCCTACTATATTCTTGACAATGGTGATCAAATTTGTATTGCTAGAATTAGCTAGCCAATTACCTTGAGGATAGTACTTGAAGAATTGGATAAGACAATACCATACTTAAAGAAAAATGATGAGAATTCAGTAGAGCTAAAATCCTTGTCATTGTGAGTTGTAATCTTGATAGCAACACCAAAAAAAGTGATAATCTTATCTTCGATACAATCCATCACTAAGTTTTTGGTGGTGTGTCTTGTAGGGAAGGCTTCTACCCATTTAGTAAAATAATCAATAGAAATCAAGATCCATGAGCAGCCATTACTTGAATTTTCATTAAATTTCCCTATAAAATCAAGTCTCCAATGTTGAAAAGGAGCTTCCACGACCACAAGTTGAAGAGGTAAAGAAGCTAACTTTTCTTCCCACTGAAAAGTTGACAAGCTTGGTAGCCTCTAACATACTTGTGAACATTAGCAAAAATGGAAGACCAAAAATAACCAACGATCAATATTTTGTGGGTAGTAGTCTTAGTAGCATAATGCCCTCCACAAAATCCCAAATATAACTCAGTGAGAAGCTTCTTGGCTTCAACTTCATCAACACAACTAAGTATCACCCCCTTTACATTTCTCCAACCCAGACCATCCTTCATAATGCAATACTTAGTTGCTCTAAGAATTAATTCTCTTCTTTTCTGGCTAGCTAAATTGTTAGTACATGACAAATTTTTCAAGTAATAAACAATGCCTTTATGCCATTCAAGTTGGTTTAACCTTTGAATTTCTGATGAAGTTTATTCCAAGTCACTTTGAAAAATCATTCCTAATGCCTTCTCATTCCCCTCAGTCAATATTTTGGCCAATCCTTGGCCCTTCACTAGCTTGGTAAGTCTAATATTTAAATAATATTCCTAAATATTTTAGACCCACCTAGCTCTAGTTCCTAAGAAATCAGTTTGAGTTAAAATGTCTCTCAAAGGAGAGAGGCAAACAAAAGAAATTACTCTAGAATATCCCACATAAACTCTAAATTGTGTAAAAGACTTGAATAAGGCATAAGCTTACTTCTCCATGGTGTTATACTTTAACTCAAACCCTTGAAGACATCTACTCATAAAAGTAATAGGTTCCTCATACCCTTTATTATTCTTTTGAAGCAACACTCCAGCACTAGTATCTTTAGATGCAAAAGAGAAAATCAAGAACTCATTTGAATAATCAAGGTTCAATGGAACATGTGCTTTAACAATAGAATCCTTAATTTCGAGAAAACATTTTCTTTCTTTATTTCCCCATACAATCTTAGCATATTTATTTAAAAGGGTTTGAATGGTTTTAACAATTTCAACATAATTTGGAATGAACCTTCTAAGAAAGCTAATCTTTCCTAGGAAGGATTGAAGGGATTTAATATTGTGAGGGAAAGGGATATTCTAAATTGCCTCAACTCTTTCAGGGTTAAACTTGTGACCCAGTAGCTTCCCTTTAGTCATTCTAAAAATAGATTTAGTAGGATTTAAGGATATTCCATACTCTATACACCTATAAAAAATTTGCCTTAGGTGGCCTATATGGGAACTTTGATATTTAGAAAAAACAGTTAAATCATCTTGATAAATCTCAATGAATTTCCCAATTATACCCTTAAAAGCATAGCCCATGGCCCTTTGAAAAGTTGCTCTAACATTTTTTAATCCAAAAGGCATCCTAAAATATTCAAAAGTACCCCATGGTATGGTGAATTTTGTCTTATCTATATCTTCCTTCTTCACCATGACTTGGTTATAACCTAAAAATCCATCTAATAAAAACATCATTTCAGATCTTGTTACTCTTTGTAATAAAGTCTCCATGTTAGGTAAAGGGTAATTATCTTTTTTACAAGCCAAATTAAGATTTCTAAAATCCACACATAGCTTGATTGATCCATTCTTCTTTCTTACAATAAGCAAGTTTGAACACCATGTGGAATTCCTAGTGTGAGTTATGATACCAACTTGGAGCATCTTTCGCAACTCCTTTCAATGCACCAAGGGGGCTAACTTGGGATTTATTTTTCTAATATTTTTCCTAAAGGGTTTGACATTCTCATCCTTAAGAGGGATAGTATGTTCCATAACATCCTCCCTATATCCTTTTTACTCCTCATATGAAAAGGCCAAAATATCCTACATTATTGAAATAAATTTATCAACTTTTTCCTTTCATCCTCATTGGTACCCTTCCCTATGTTAACAATATTTTTATCATGAGGGGTACCAATGTTTGCTTCAATGAATTCCCCTTAGTAAAATTTCCGATGTTCTTTTCTCTTCACAACATCATGTCTATCAAACATTTGTGCCATGGCTACATGATCCATGGGAGTGGGATTTGACACAACATTACACTCATCATACTAGCAACCTTCTTCTTTGTAGACAAATTTAAAATTATAAAAATCCTCCATATTATTTAAATATCGAATCACTTGGCTTTCATCATTAAAGACTTTCCAATGCTCAACATGATCAAGAGATGATGGTCTAAAATTAATTTCCATATTGATCTTATCATCCATAAAATTCTCTCCAAGATATAAGGTAGATGTAGAAACAACCAGCTCATCGGCTTGTTTATTTCCTTCTCTTAGAACTGTTTGAAGATCTAATGCATCAAAATACTCCATGTTTTCCCAAAAAACATTATGATACTTCTTTAATCTATCATTATTGCATGCAAATTGCCTCTTTATTTGAAGAATGGCCAAATCCTAATCCCCCCTTGATACTAAGCATCTTAATTTTCAATTCCTTTGCCAACTCTAGACATAACAATACAACTAAATATTCTGCTACATTGGTAGTTGCATCAAATTCCAATCTATAAGAAAACTCGAATGTGTGACGAAGGGAAGAGGTAAGGACAATTCCAACACCCTTACCAAAATTTGAATGGGCACCATCAAAATTCATATGCCAAATCCAGTGCTTCTTATTTTCCACTTACTTCTCCAAAGGAGCAATAGAATCAACCAAGATAGCATAATTCCCCAAGTCATCACATTCACAGCTAATTTTATTAGAAGGGTCCTTGGGGTTCTACACATGATACTTTCTCTCCAACTCCCTATCCAACCTAACCATGATGCCCTCACTATTACGGATGGTAGCATAACATACATCCATTTATAAAATACCACCTATATCGGTTCCCCACTTTCTCGACAATAGTATCCCCAAAGCATCAGGCACATCAATCACCACAATATCCATAGTGATCGTAATATCGAATGTATTGCCAAGTGGACTTGAATATCCTTTATCAAACTACAAACTTCAATAATTTTTGAATCCATAGCACAAATTTTGTGATAAGGTCTATAAATCCTCAAGTTCAATTGATTCATGACCTTCTTAGTCATGAACCAAGATGATGCCCGAGAGTCAAACATACAATTATGCAAAAGAAAACCATCACTTGATTTAGTTTTTGTATATTATTCTGCAGCATTATCACTCACTTACATGCTCTCTTTTTCACACTAAATTTGGCTTCGTCTTGCAACCCTAACATGTTTCTCGTATGACCTCTTAACCCATTTCAAAATCGAATTTTCTTAGGAGGCCGTGGATAAAGATGAGGGTTTCTATTTGGAAAGGTCATGGGATTTTGAGGAGGATTGGGTCCTTTCTTCGTGTCATTTCATTCACCTTTGGATTCCAATCCTTGGGGCATCAAGAAACGCTTAACTTCTTCAATCTTGGGAGCTCTCCTCATTGCACTTACTTCATTTTCTAAATTTGACTTTCAAGAAAGAGACCTAGAGCTTGAGAAGTATCATTAAATTGTAGAGACTCCTCTTGAAGATTCACTTTGAGACCACTTAAAGCTTCTTCATCTTGTAACATATAACAAAAGTTTAGTTTTTCTCGTGGGAGCTTGGGTTTTCACTCAAGGCATCCTTTTCTCTTTTTGAAAAAGGAGGAACAAGTGGGTAGTTTGATTTTGAGTTATTTTTCTTAGTTATTTTTATCTTGATTGCCTTAAAATTAACAAAACATCACTTTCACAAACTAATTTTCTGAGTTTTCTTTTGTTACCTTTTTTCATGCTTTGCCATTTCAAGTTTAGCTTTCAAGCACAATTCTAAATCTTACTTTTGGAAGCAATTTATTTTATGCAAGGCATCTCATTTCAAGTAGCAAAGTTGATTTAGTTATTCTAAGAATTTACTTCATGTTGGCCTCAAAATAGGGTCATTATTTACATGCTCATTTATGTTATTTGCTCCTTTTGCAAGCATATAAATTTCAAGCTTCATTGCTTTATATGGTTATTGGTTTATCATCTGTCAAAGCAATTATTTTGAGTAACTTACAATCATATACATTCATGAAGCTTATGTATATTGCATTATCTTGAACAACTAGCCAAGTTATCCCTCTTTGGGCATATTTCCATTTATTTGAAGAAAAAAATTTAGTAATCTTACTTAATTCATGTATAACCTAATTTCCTTTTCCAATTGAGTTTACACTTTGCAATTTACTTTGAGCACTATTTCCATTATATTGAAAACATTGAAAGAAAATCTTAAAGTGTCAAAAATATTCTAAATATGCTTAAAAAAAGTGTATTCTCAATCAACACTTTTCAAAATTGGATGATTTTTTGCAACCTCTAAAAAAAAGTGGGAACTTGATGCAATCCGAGTTTGGTTAGTAATTGTGTTTGGAATAGTTGTATTTCTCACCACCTAGATTCAACTCTCATAAGATGACATGTTGATTTTATGGAATAGAGTAACATTGTTGTGCTCTTAAGTGAGTCTATATTGAGGTTGACATAGTATCTCTCCCTTGATTTTCACCTGAGGGGAGGTTGACTTTCTTCCATACCCATTTTTTTAAAATAATATTTTTATGAAAGAATGTATTTATCTATTATTGTTTATTTATTTTTAGTCTTTTGTTCATATAATTGTTATGTGATACTATTTCTCTCAATAGTGTAAAACACTATTTGCAGTCAACATAATAGTTTAATCTTTTAAACATTGTAACTAAAAGCATAATTTTCTTAATTATTTAATTGTGTGTTATATATATATATTATATATATATATATATTATTATATATATGTAACCATTTAAAGGTTTAGCCATTTAAAGTTTAATTTATGATTTATAAAATTAAACAATTTATTATATATTATTCACTTTTAACTTGAACATTTTAATTTGAATATATATATATATATATATATATATTATAATAATAATTCTAAATAAAAACTTGCACTAGTTATCGTATAAATTACAATAATTCAAAATGTAACATTAAAAAATTTAAAACATCAAAATTTCTCCTTTTACATATCCATAAAATCCATATAAGTAAAATACAACTAGCCTTTCCCTAAATTCCCTCTTTTTGTCATATATTTTGTCTATTTAATCAATATTAAGGATTTTTTACTTAGATATTTCGCATATATAATTTAATAATTTCAATACATAATCATTGATTCATTTTATGAGTTACATTGGTTTCTTTGTGAGATGAAGAAATTTGCTCACTGCTTTATTAGACAAAAATCAAAATTAAAGATATAATTAGTCTTTACCTAATTTCATTGATTATATATATTTCACTAGAATATTTTTCTACATAATTATTACTAAAGAATTTCTCATTATAATATTTCACATATATGTCTAATACTGTTTAATTAACTCATTTTAATATATTTTTAAAGATTATTTATTGTTTTTTTTACGAAGAGAATTTGAAAAAAAATCCAAAATTACAAGGTCTTTATCAATTATCTTATACAAGATATATAATAAAACATAAAAATACAAGATTATTTTAACTAAATATTTCTTATATATAGTGATGCATAAGAATTTCTCACTTATTTGAATAAAATTGGTTTTTTTTTATGGAAAAATTTGTTGACTTTGTTATTATATAGAAATTAAGATAACTCGAACAAACCAATTCATAAGTGTAGAGGTATACAAATAAGTGTAGAGGTATTCCTATAGAGCATGTAGCTTTTTTATTTAGTTAATTATATAACAGTTAACCAAAAGCGATTGACTATTATAATATTTTGTTACTTATATGGTAAATTTAAATATATTTTTAAAACATTTAAAATATA
>APFE031432574.1:29639-70569 GCA_000404065.3 Pinus taeda | reverse complement strand
GCCTTGAACAAGAAAACACTGAAGAACAATTACCCCATACCCAGGATCGATGAGTTGATGGATGAGTTGAGAGGAGCACGGTTCTTCTCAAAGATTGATTTGAGATCTGGGTACCATTAGATTCCTGTGAGAGAACAGGAGATTCCCAAGATCGCCTTCAGGTGTCACTATGGGCACTTTGAATTTTTGGTGATGCCCTTTGGGCTAACCAACGCCCACTCTACATTCCACTCTTGCATGAATCACATCTTCTGCAGTCATTTAAGGAAGTTTGTGTTGGTGTTCTTTGATGATATCCTCATTTACAGCAGGACTTGGGAGGAGCATCTCCAGCATATTGAGACAGTATTGCGCATCTTGGAGGAGCAACAGTTCTATGCCAAGCTCTCCAAGTGTGAGTTTGGGTTGACGAAGATGTTATACTTGGGACACATCATAGGGGTGGACGGAGTGAGGGTCCACGAGGAGAAGATCAGGGCCATCAGAGATTGGCCGGAGCCGAGGAATGTGACAGAACTTCGAGGATTCATTGGCATTTGCACCTACTATTGGAAGTTCGTCAAGAGTTTCTCATAGCTTGCTGCACCCTTGACGGATTTGACGAGGAAGGGGGCATTCAGTAGGTCGGATACAGTGCAACGAGCCTTTGATAGGCTCAAGGAGGTTATGAGCAGTTGCCCAGTGCTTGCATTGCCAGATTTTTCGCAGCCATTTGTTTTGGAGTGTGATGCGTCGGGAGAGGGGATCGGCGCAGTATTGATGCAGGGAGGTCACCCTATAGCCTTTGAGAGCCGGAAGCTCCTTCTGCACGAGAGGTTGTATTCTATATACGACAAGGAGATGTTAGCCATCATGCATGCATTGGCCAAGTTCCGACAGTGTCTAGTGGGTAACAGGTTTAGGGTGAGGACTGATCACAATAGCCTTAGGTTCTTTTTGGAGCAGAAGCAGCTACAGGGGAGGCAACAAAAGTGGATTAGTAAGATCCAAGCATATGACTTTGACATTGAGTATGTCAAGGGTAACAACAACGTGGTAGCAGATGCCCTTTCACGTAGATCAACCACGTTGTCTCTTATGAGCTTGGACGCAGACTGGAGGGTTCGACTCTTAGTTGAGTACTCCAAGGACAGATTTGCATGTGAGGTTCTGGATGGGCAAGTGGTGGATGACAGGTAAAGGGTGGTCGATGAGATCATCTACTACAGGGACTGGATCTTCTTGACTGAGGGGTCTTAGCTCAAGAAGAAGATACTTCAGGCATCACATGATTCACCATTGGCCAGCCATTAGGGGTTTACCAAAACCTACAGGGCCATTAGAGAGAGGTTCTCATGGAAGGGCCTCAAGGAGGATGTACTCCAGCATGTCCGGGAGTGCGATGTTTGCCAGGGGAACAAGGGGGAGATGAACCATCCCGCAGGGTTATTGCAGCCTCTTCCCATTCCGGAGGGGAAATGGGAGTGTATTTCGATGGACTTCATCACAGGGTTGCCCATGGTACAGGGCAAGGATTGCATCTTTGTCATCGTTGATCGACTGACAAATTACTCCCACTTTTTCGCCATATCCGCACATTACACAGTAGCACAGGTGGCCGAGCTGTTCTTCAGAGAGATCTTCAGGTTACATGGTCTTCCTAAGACTATCACCAGTGACAGGGATAACCGTTTCATGGGCAGATTTTGGTAGGAGCTTTTCCGATTGGTGGGGACGGAGTTGACACCGAGTACCAATGATCACCCACAGATGGACGGGCAGACAGAGATAGTTAACAAGTGGCTGGAGGGCTACTTGCGTAACTATGTCAGTGGGTAGCAGCGAGCATGGCTGAAGTGGCAGCATCTGGGGGAGTACTGCTACAACACTACACATCACATGTCCATTGGTATGTCACCATTCTATGCTTTATATGGATATCATCCTTTATCTTTTGCTAACGTGATGTTTGGTGCTAGCAAGGCTCCGAGAGCCAAGATTTGGATCCAAAAGAGTCAGGATATTCTCCGAGCTCTGAAGGATAATATGGCTACAACGCAGAACCAACAAAAGCTGTATGCTGACAGGGGTCGGGTGGAGAGACAGTTTGAGGTAGGGGACTTGGTCTACCTATGATTACAGCCATATCGACAATCGTCACTGAAGCAGAAGGGGGTTGAGAAGCTCAAGCCCCGTTTTTATGGGCCATACAGGGTGATACGCAGGATTGGACAGGTTGTGTATGAGTTGGAGCTGCCCCAAGGCAGCAAGATTCATAACGTCTTTCATGTGTCATGCCTGAAGAAGGCATTGGGCAGCATGTGACAGTGACAGATGAGCTACCATCCACGGATGATGAGGGGCATTTGGTATTGCAGTGAGAGGCTATTATTGATACCAGGGAGAGGCAGCTACGAAACAGGACAATCCGGGAATTCTTGGTGAGGTGGAAGAATTTGCCGGATGAGGATGCCACTTGGGAGAGTGAGAAAATTTTGCAACATCCATCACTTCAGTTGCTTGAGGACAAGCAACATTTTGCCGGGGGAGATTGTAATATTCCTAATTAGCCATGGCTAATTGAAATATTTGATTTTGCTCAATTTTTCCTTCTATAGTTATTTATAAATAAAAAGGTAAGGAAAGGGGAGACATAACTCACTTTTAGAATAAAGTCTCTCCCTAGTAGCACAACATTGTAACTTAAAGGGGAACCAAAGGGGCGGCCAAAGAACCACGTAGAGGAGGGGCCCACACAGACACTTGGAGGGACTGCGCAGATGGAGAGGAACACGTGGCAAGAGAAGGAGCTACGTTGGAGGTGAGCCTTGGGGGTGAGAGTGGCCAACACTATAAAGGAGAGAGGAGCCTCCTCATTTTGTTATTCGATTATGAGCATTTGAGCTAGTCACTTCGACTTGGAGCACGCTGGCTGTTTAGCTTGTTTGCAACACTATTTAGTGCACTGAGTGTCTCCATTTGGAGATCTCACTCTTAGCCCCGGGGGACTTCGAGTGCCTACTCGGGCAAGGTAGTTTCAGCAGTCTCTTTGTAGTAGTATTGATCTTTGGCATTGAGGAGGAGCTGAGCATTGGAGGACTGCACAGTCTTGAGAGAGAGGGACGCAGTTCTTCTGGAGGTAGTTCCGGATTGGGGGTTTGTGGAGGATTTGAGCTGGGAGCTTGAGCAAGAGATCAGCCCTTGCATATTGGAGGATTTTGGTTGAGTTTCAGGTAGAGTTTTGGTGGGTTTTATTCAGTGGCAGCGCAGAGCCTTGAGGGATTGCGTGGGTCCTCAAGGGGGCGATTTTCAGGGGTCGGCCATTTCAGAAAAGCTTTCTGGGTTTTTTGAGGAGAGTCCGATTCTAGAGTTTTAGCATTTTTTGAGGAGGGGAACAACCCCAAATCCTCGTTTGATTTCTAGCAGCAACAACAGCATGACAGCTCTCCAGCAGCTTAGACATAGTTCAGAGAGAGGCCATTCCTTTGCTATTCTGAGTGTATTTTTTCACTTGCCTTGTGCAAGTCGAGGTGCCACCTTTCTGATCACCTCCTGTACTCATTCTATTACTCAGTATAATAAAATGGCTTAGCATTTCTCTCTGCATTTCTTGAGTATTTGCTTATATTTCATGTTTATATTATTATATGTTGCACCATTGTTATTTCCATCAGTTTGAGCTTCTCGGTTATTATATCATTTGTACGTATTTGGTTGAAGTTTACTCGGGTTTGGGGAATATATCTGAAACGGGACATTACATGCTATTAGGGAAAGGACCCTCTTCATGCCACGTAAGTGACAAGTCATCACTCATTAGAAATTAGAATTTTCAATTTAGAATTTCCTTACTTATAATTCTATTTTTTTTTAAATTCAATTATGTAACTTTTATTTGAAAGTTTAATTATGTTTTAAGTTTTTGAATTTTTTTTATTTCATTATTGTGTTGTAGATATTTGGTGGCGAAGCTATGGTGCAAGGGCACCAAATTTGCAGAAATTGGCCATACGAATCTTGAGTCAAACATGTAGCTCTTCAGGGTGTGAGCGCAATTGGAGTGTATTTGAGAAAATACATGCAAAAAAGCGCAACAGGTATGATTTTGAGCTCCAACCTTCAGTTGAGCAATTACACTTATTGTAATTTTGAATTTTTAGTTTTTAATTTATGACCTTCAAGTGTCAAGAGTCAAGATTCATTAGTTTTTTTTACACTTACAGGTTGGAGTTTGCATGCCTCAATGATTTAGTGTATGTGCATTACAATATCCGACTTCGAGTGAGGCAAATAGAAGCACCAATGGATCTAGATGCCATTTCCTTAGACAATATTGATATATTGTCTCAGTGGATGGTGGAGTATGAGGAGCCCATCTTGGAGGAGTCACCTTCATGGTTAGAGCCAGATGATCCATTAGAATAGGGGTAGCAAGAGGAGGAGGACTTGGAGGAGGAGCAACATTCAGAGGAGGAGGACTTGGAGGAGGAGGAGGACACTGTGGGAGCATCATCATCAACACCATTTGCTATAGATATAGGAGCGCACAACTCCATACCTAGCACTCATTATTTGACATTCGGTGTAGAGGCAATGCTAGGGCCTTCTACCACTGAGGGCAGGCCTGGCAAATAGCCCATCATGTTTTCCTGTAAAAGGGGGAGAGGGCAGTGATTTTAGATAAATAGCTGCTAGTTTTATTTGTTTTGCTACATATAACTCATGATGATGAGATACTTTTATATATGTGATGTTATTTTGTATTGGTTCTCCACATTTGAGTCGTTGATTGGACAATTATCAGGGATCACCTACGATCGATGAGGACATGGTTGAGCATATGGTGACACCGTGTTTAGCGGAGATAGGGCCTCGAGGGGGTTGTCAGTAGATCCAATGCAGAGACAGGGATGTCCGTACGATTACTCTTGAGCATTCTAGGAAACTCTTGATCATACCCTTCGGGACATACCCATCCATCCTCCTTTGGTGTTGCTTATAGTCACATAGTGTTTGGTTGTTGCCCCTTGACACTCTCCATTTAGGCAATAAGTTATGTGAGGCTCACCCTAGGCAGTTGGATGAGACAATGCGTGTCATGGGTTGGGAGGAGACTTTCCAGTTGAGAGTCCCAGTGATGACAATATCGTCGAGATATCGCTGATATTCGCAAATATCGCGATATTTTCGGGGAGACGAGATATCGTCGAGGAAATATCGCGATGTTTTGTCTCCCCAAAAGTATCACGATATTTACGAAATATCGACGATATCTCAGGAAAATATCGTGCTACGATGCAAAATATCATCGGGCTCAGAAAAAATTTCGCCGCCGTGGCTAGAAAGGGCCGATTTTGTTTTATTTCATTCATTTTGATTTCTGATTGCTGGAGAAGGAAGGGGAGAGCATTGTGCTTGCTGACAAGGAGGATTCGAGGGTTCAATAGCCATTATCGCCACCAACAACGAATATTTTGTTGATCAAACTTCAAAGATTGAAGAACAGAGAGACAATCTTTATTTCTTCCATTAACAGGTATGTTCAAATAAACCCCTATGTTAATGATTTTTTTGATAGTTTTAGGGTTATTCTTGCTTGCCTGTTTGCCTACAAACATTTTGCTTGTTTTTTTCCCATTTGCTATGATTTTCATGCCCATGAGAAAATGCAAGGGTTTTCTTCATATTCGGATAGCAAACTCCATTTTTTTTTAACTTTCAAATGCACCCTCTTATTGTCATTTATGATTTTTCATTGAATTAACGTTGCAAATAATGTAGCAAAAAAATTATTTTGTAAAATGAGGTGGTTATTACTTATTAATTCCAAAAAAAAAAAATTCGGTGCCCTAGGTTTGAGTTAGCTCACTAAAAAATTAAAATATGCCAAAAGCCTTGGACACATTTTGGGAGTATGGGGAGCCTGATGGTGGGACAAATCGGGCATATCTATCATGTAAATTGTGTGGGACCACGATGACAGGAGGGGTTATGCGATTGAAATACCATCTGGCTAGACTCGCTGGACATGATGTTGGGATTTGTAAAATTTCTAGTACGGAGCTTATACAAAAATCTCGAGGCAATTGATGAAAAAGACAAAAAGAAGGAAGAGACAGAAAGAAACAAGGTTGAACGTGCAAGTAGATCTTTCGGGATATCTTCTTCTGATTTTTATGTTGAGGGTAGTGGGAGGGGCTCCACAGCATCACCTACCACTGCTAGTGCAAGGTCATCATTTTTTGTTCCACGAACAAGACATGGAGCACAACCTGTCATAAAATCAATTGTTAAAAAAAAGGAGAAGCAAGAAGCAGATTGAGTCATGGGGAGGTGTCTTTTCTGGAGCGACTTACCTCTCAACATCACCAAAACCAATTCATTTTGGCATCCAATGTGTGATGCTATTGCTGTTGTGGGCCCAGGGTACAAAAGTGCTACATATAAGGAGTTGTTGGGGCCAATTCTTCAAGCAGAAAAGTAGGACATCAACTCTAGATTGGCGGAGTTGAAAAAAACATGGGAAGTTTCTGGATGCACAATGATGTCTAATGGTTGGACAAATAGGAAGGGTAGGACCCTTCTAAATTTCTTGGTACATTGTCCTAAAGGTACCATGTTTATTAAATCAGTGGATGCATCAAAACATATCAAAGATGCAACAACGATATGTGAGTTGTTAGATGGGTTCATTCGGGAGATTGGTGTGTAGAATGTTGCAAGTCATCACAGACAATGTAGCTAATTATGTGTCTGCCGGCAAGATGCTTATGGAGAGGCATCACACATTGTTCTGGACTGCGTGTGCAACACATTGTCTCCATTTGCTGCTGAGGATATGGGGAAACTCTCCTTCATCAAGGAGGTGGTTGATATGGCTAGGAGCATCCCCAAGTTTATTTATAACCATGCTTTTTCTGAGCCTCATGAGGAGGTTCACTAGAAACAAGGAGTTGCGGCGTCCTGCGATCAAACGTTTTGGCACAAACTTTATTACTCTTCAGTCTTTGCTTCGATGTCAGTTCGAGTTGAAGCAAATGTTTGTGTCTGAGGACTAGCTTAATTGTAGATACAGTAGGAGATAGGACGGGAAAGCCATTGCATAAATGGTGTACTATGACACGTTTTGGCGTGGTGTAGAAGAAGCATGCTCAGTTAGTGAACCTATAGTAAAGTTTCCCAGATTGGTAGATGGGGAGAAGCCTGCAATGGCTTATTCGTATGAGGCCATGGATAGGGCTAAGGAGGCCATTCGTTCTTATTATGCAGACAAGGGTTCTGCTGGCCTTGATAGGAATATGATATTATGGGATGTGATTGATAGTCGGTGGACAGGGATGCTTCATCAACCCATTCATGCAACAACACTCTTCCTGAACCCCGCATTTTCATACAAATGCGGCTTTGATTTTGATGGCAAGGTGATGGAAAGGCTCCATTCCTGTATTCATAAGATGGTACCTGATCCTGAGCTTCATAGAAAAATCAACCGCGAGATACAGTTTTATCGGGATTGTGTTGGCCTATTTGGCTTTGATGATGCTATTAGGGAAATGACCCTCTTCATGCCACGTAAGTGACAAGTCATCACTCATTAGAAATTAGAATTTTCAATTAAGAATTTTCATACTTATAATTCTATTTTTTTTAAATTCAATTTTGTAACTTTTATTTGAAAGTTTAATTATGAATTAAGTTTTTGAATTTTTTATTTCTTTATTTTGTTGTAGATATTTGGTGGCGAAGCTATGATGCAAGGGCACCAAATCTGCAGAAATTGGCCGTAAGAATCTTGAGTCAAACATGTAGCTAGTTAGGGTGTGAGCACAATTGGAGTGTATTTGAGAAAATACACGCAAAAAAGCGCAACAGGTATAACTTTGAGCTCCAGCCTTCAGTTGAGCAATTACACTTATTGTAATTTTTAATTTTTAATTTATGACCTTCAAGTGTCAAGAGTCAACACTCATTAGTTTTTTTGACTCTCTTACAAGTTGGAGTTCGCACGCCTCAATGATTTAGTGTATGTGCATTACAACATCTGACTTCGACTGAGGCAAATAGAATCACCAATGGATCCAGATGCCATTTCCTTAGACAATATTGATGTATTGTCTCAGTGGAGGGTAGAGTCTGAGGAGCCCATCTTGGAGGAGTCACCTTCATGGTTAGAGCCAATGGCAGATGATCCATTAGAACAGGGGCAGCATTAGGAGGAGGACTTGGAGGAGCAGCAACTCTCGGAGGAGGAGCAGGAGGAGGAGGAGGAGGAGGAGGAGGAGGACACTGTGGGAGCATCATCATCAACACCATCTGCTATAGATATAGGAGAGCATAGCCCCATACCTAGCACTCATTATTTGACATTAGGTGCAGAGGCAGGGTTAGGGCCTTGTACTACTAGGGGCAGGCTTGGCAAACAGCCCATCATGTTTTCCTGTAAAAGGGGGAGCGGGCAGTGATTTCAGATGGATAGCTGCTAGTTTTATTTGTTATGCTACATATAACTCATGATGATGAGATACTTTTATATATGTGATGTTATTTTGTATTGGTTCTCCACATTTGAGTCCTTGATTGGACAATTATCAGGGATCACCTACGATCGATGAGGACATGGTTGAGCATATGGTGACACCATGTTTAGTGGAGATAGGGCCTCAAGGGGGTTGTCAGTAGATCCAATGCAAAGGTAGGGATGTTCGTAGGATTGCTCTTGAGCATTCTAGCAAACTCTTGATCATACCCTTCGGGACATACCCACCCATTCTCCTTTGGTGTTGCTTACAGTCACATAGTGTTTGGTTGTTGCCCCTTGACACTCTCCATTCAGGCAACAAGGCATGGGAGGCTCACCCTAGGCAATTGGATGAGATAATGCGTGTCATGGGCTAGGTGGAGACTCTCCAGTTGAGAGTCCCAGTGATTGCAATATCGCCGATATTCGCAAATATCACGATATTTTTGGGGAGACGAGATATCGTTGAGGAAATATCGCGATGTTTTGTCTCCCCAAAAGTATCGTGATATTTCCAAAATATCGGCGATATCTCAGGAAAATATCGTGCTATGATGCGAAATATCACCGGGCTCAGAAAAAATTTCACCGCCATGGCTAGGAAAGGCCAATTTTGTTTTTTTTTCATTCATTTTGATTTCTGATTGCTAGAGAAGGAAGGGGAGAGCATTGTGCTTGCTGACAAGGAGGATTCGAGGGTTGAATAGCCATTATCGCCACCAACAACGAATATTTTGTTGATCAAACTTCAAAGATTGATGAACAGTGAGGCAATCTTTATTTTTTCCATTAATAGGTATGTTCAAATAAACCCGTATGTTAATGTTTTTTTTGATAGTTTTAGGGTTATTCTTGCTTGCCTATTTGCCTACAAACATTTTGCTTGTTTTTTTTCCATTTGCTATGATTTTCATGCCCATGTGAAAATGTAAGCGTTTTCTCCATATTTGGACATCAAACTCCATTTTTTTTTTACTTTCAAATGCACCCTCTTATTGTCATTTATGATTTTTCATTGGATTCACATTGCAAATAATGTAGCAAAAAATTTATTTTGTAAAATGAGGTGGTTATTACTTATTAATTCAAAAAAAAAAAAAATGTTGCCCTAGGTTTGAGTTAGCTCATTAAAAAATTAAAATATGCCAAAAGCCTTGGACACATTTTGGGAGTATGGGGAGCCTGGTGGTGGGACAAATCGGGCATATCTATCATGCAAATTGTGTGGGACCAGGATGATAGGAGGGGTTACGTGATTGAAATACCATCTGGCTAGACTCACTCGACATGATGTTGGGATTTATACAGTTTCTAGTCCAGAGCTTATACAAAAATCTCTTGAGGCAATTGATGGAAAAGACAAAAAGAAGGAAGAGACAGAAAGAAACAAGGTTGAACGTGCAAGTAGATCTTTCGGGATATCTTCTTCTGATTTTGATGTTGAGGGTAGTGGGAGGGGCTCCACAGCATCACCTACTACTGCTAATGTGAGGTTATCATTTTTTGTTCCACGAACAGGACATGGAGCACAACTTGTCATAATATCAATTGTTAAAAAAAAGGAGAAGCAAGAAGCAGATAGAGTCATGGGGAGGTGTCTTTTCTTGAGCGACTTACCTCTCAACATCACCAAAACCAATCCATTTTGGCAGCCAATGTGTGATGCTATTGCTGTTGTGGGCTCAGGGTACAAAAGTGCTACATATAAGGAGTTGCGGGGGCCAATTCTTCAAGCAGAAAAGCAGGACATCAACTCTAGATTGGCGGAGTTGAAAAAAACATGGGAAGTTTCTAGATGCACAATAATGTCTGATGATTGGACAAATAGGAAGAGTAGGACCCTTCTAAATTTCTTGGTACATTGTCCTAAAGGTACCATGTTTATTAAATCAGTGGATGCATCAGAACATATCAAAGATGCAGCAACGATATGTGAGTTGTTAGATAGGTTCATTCAAGAGATTGGTGTGCAGAATGTTGCAAGTCATAATAGACAATGTAGCTAATTATGTGTCTGCCGGCAAGATGCTTATGGAGAGGCATCGCGCATTGTTCTGGATTTCGTGTGCAACACATTGTCTCCATTTGCTGCTGAGTATATGGGGAAACTCTCCTTCATCAAGGAGGTGGTTGATATGGCTAGGAGCGTCCCCAAGTTTATTTATAACCATGATTTTTCTTAGCCTCATGAGGAGGTTCACTAGAAACAAGGAGTTGCGGCGTCCTGCGATCACACTTTTTGGCACAAACTTTATTACTCTTCAGTCTTTGCTTCGATGTCAGTTCGAGTTGAAGCAAATGTTTGTGTCTGAGGACTAGCGTAATTGTAGATACAGTAGGAGACAGGACAGGAGAGCCATTGCAAAAATGGTGTACTATGACATGTTTTGGCGTGGAGTAGAAGAAGCATGCTCAGTTAGTGAACCTATAGTAAAGGTTCCCAGATTGGTAGATGGGGAGAAGCCTGCAATGGCTTATTTGTATGAGGCCATGGATAGGGCTAAGGAGGCCATTCGTTCTTATTATGCAGACAAGGGTTCTGCTGGCCTTGATAGGCATATGATATTATGGGATGTGATTGATAGTTAGTGGACAGGATGCTTCATCAACCCATTCATGCAACAACACTCTTCCTCAACCCCGTATTTTCATACAAATGCGGCTTTGATTTTGATGGCAAGGTGATGGAAAGGCTCCATTCCTGTATTCATAGGATGGTATCTGATCCTGAGTTTTATAGCAAAATCAATCGCGAGATACAGTTTTATCGGGATTGTGTTGGCCTATTTGGCTTTGATAATGCTATTAGGGAAAGGACCCTCTTCATGCCACGTAAGTGACAAGTCATCACTCATTAGAAATTAGAATTTTCAATTTAGAATTTCCTTACTTATAATTCTATTTTTTTTAAATTCAATTATGTAACTTTTATTTGAAAGTTTAATTATGAATTAAGTTTTTGAATTTTTTATTTCTTTATTTTGTTGTAGATATTTGGTGGCAAAGCTATGGTGCAAGGGCACCAAATTTGCAGAGGCCATAAGAATCTTGAGTCAAACATGTAGCTCTTTAGGGTGTGAGCGCAATTGGAGTGTATTTGAGAAAATACACGCAAAAAAGTGCAACAGGTATAACTTTGAGCTCCAGCCTTCAGTTGAGCAATTATACTTATTGTAATTTTTAATTTTTAATTTATGACCTTCAAGTGTCAAGAGTCAACACTTGTTAGTTTTTTGACACTCTTATAGGTTGGAGTTCGCACGCTTCAATGATTTAGTCTATGTGCATTACAACATCTGACTTCGAGTGAGGCAAATAGAATCACCAATGGATCCAGATACCATTTCCTTAGACAATATTGATGTATTGTCTCAGTGGAGGGTGGAGCCTAAGGAGCCCATCTTGTAGGAGTCACCTTCATGGTTAGAACCAGTGGTAGATGATCCATTAGCACAGGGGCAGCAAGAGGAGAAGGACTCATAGGAGCAGCAACACTTGGAGGAGAAGCAGGAGGAGGAGGACACTGTGGGAGCATCATCATCAACACCATCTGCTATAGATATAGGAGAGCATAACCCCATACCTAGCACTCATTATTTGACATTAGGTGCAGAGGCAGGGTCAGGGCCTTTTACTACTTGGGGCAGGCATGGAAAACAGCCCATCATGTTTTCCTGTAAAAGGGGGAGAGGGCAGTGATTTCAGATAGATAGCTGCTAGTTTTATTTGTTATGCTAAATATAACTCATGATGATGGGATAGTTTTATATATGTGATGTTATTTTGTATTGGTTCTCCACATTTGAGTCCTTGAATGGACAATTATCAGGGATCAGTAGGATTTGGTATCCCCTTTGATGTATCATTTCTATTTGACATCATATATATCAGTGCTTTCTTCATATTTATGTGCCAATGTGTTTATTTTATGTTGTTATTGCTTTATATGTTTAAAAATCTGAAAAAAATGAATATATTATGCATTTTTTATGCTTGCCGATATTTGCTGATATTTTATCGATATTTTTGCCGATATTGCTGATAAGATATTTTCTAGACCCTCGCCGATATTTTGTTGATACCGATATTTTCAACCCTGCAAAAAACAAAATGATTCTTTACAAAGTTTATCCAAAAACTTACACTAGTTTAAATCGTGATAGATGTTAAGTTTTTGCAACTAGGGTCAAATTCCACCTTGGACAACTCAGATGATCGAGATGATGATTGCATTAAATTCCTCTTTTCAAGAGGATCACAATTGACCTAAAGATCATTCTATTTGGATACACAAAAGTTGGTTTTTGAATTTATTTTATCCACTAATGTATAATGGAATAGGTTGGGCCTAAGCACATGTAAAATTGGATAGGTCGGCTTCAACACCAAGTGGACCTTCATGGAATCCTATAAGTGGAAGAGACCTCAAGGTCATTTGCACACATTGATCAAGCCATCTTCTACTCTCTTTTATTGTCTTGGTTCACACAGGTTTGACGAAGGAAGTTCGCTCAAGGCTCCGAAACTATAGGGGTGAAGCTTGCACGGATGTAGGGTTTCTATTTTCGGTTGCACGCATGTAATAGAGCATTTTTGTCCCCGGATGCATGCACACAGTGACTCAGGGAGCGTCCTGGAAGTCTCAGACGCTCACATAGAAGTCTGAAGGGAGCGTCCAGGAAGTCTCAGATGTTTGCATAGAAGTCTGAAGGGAGCGTCTAGGGTTTCTGAAGTAGTTCAGACAATATTGGTCCCCGGACGCACACAAAGAGTGGTCAAGGGTGCGTCCGGGCAGTCCCAGTCACTCGCATAGTAGTTGGAAGGGAGCGTTTGGAGGTTTGGAGCTGTTGTGTGTGTGTTTGTCCCCAAACGCACACATATAGTCTTCCTAGGAGCGTCCGGGTCAGACATAGATGCTTGCACACAGTAGCTAAGGGAGCATCCAAGAAGTTTCAGTCACATGCAGTCTATCTTGCTAGAAGCGTCTAGGTTTTGATCTAGGGTTTGACAATTGCCTTAAGTGCTCTGATGTATAAAGAGTTTCTCTGTGCTGTTTTGTAGTTCTGCAGTTTACTTCTGTTCTATAAATCTCTGCTGCAAGTTTATGTATTGGGCTCATTGTACTCTCTGTTAAAAACCTTTTATGACGATCTGATAAAGAAGAAGATTTGAAAGAATTTCCCCCCTTGTGGGGTTTTTCCTTGGTCTTGGACCAATCTGTTGTCTCTTATGGTTGTGTTGTCTTCTTTGTCATTGCATATATTGTTCTATCTTTAGTTACAGTTTATGATTGGATACATTGCTAATCATTGAATGCATTGTTAAATGAAGATGTGAATTGCGCTAAAGTAATTCCTACAACATAGGGGAATCTGAAAAATTAACAATAGAGACTCTTAAAATCAATTCTACTTTGTAAAACACAAAGAAAAACTATGTTTAACGAAGAACATGAGTACTGTAAGGTTCATTTTGACCAACATGAGATATATATGTTACTGTATTTCTGTGTCCACGTCTTCATGGTATGGACAGTTTCTTCTTCGAGTTCCCCTAGAGTTGATGCCGTTGACATTCTGAGATTCGAAGCTGCAAACTGTGAAGTCCTATTCTGATTGAAGACCCGCTGACAAACTATATTGCATTTAGTCTCTAGGGCTTGATTTTGCCTTTTTTGTTGCAACATCATTTCCATTAGCACAAGGTACTCATTATTACAAGTTTCCTCATGACTGTGCAGTTTGGATGTCACAAAAAATATAGAAGTCCTGTTATTAGATATGAGGTCCTCATGCCTATGGGTAATCCTTTGATTTTCATATATTTCATGGAGAGTGCAGCACCCTATTCTTGATTCAAAGCAAGAATACCAAGAAATTACCCAACTTTAGTTCCCTAGCAATACATGAGTTTCTTTACACACAAACTTCAACTTGTCAAAATCAGAGAGTTTTAAAGAAGCCAAAACCACAGGGGTTACAGGCACCGGGTCCAGAGGGGAGAAGAATTCTGAAGGCACAAAGACTGGAAGTAGAAGACTCAGAAGGATGGTAATTTCCAGAGGTCCAGATTTCACATAAGTTCCCACCAACCCAAAGAGTTGACTTAGATACACTCAGACAATCCCAACTCCAATATCCAATTCCCCAGATCACTTGCATTCCTTGACTCAAGTTCCAATCCCAAAACAAATTCACGACACAGAAAGAAATCATATAACCATACTAAAATCACTGAAGGATATGCCCAAAGATGTTGAGGATGCTTATCAATTTAGCAATCAGGGCCAGGCAAGGTTCCTGTTAGAACAAACATTCTAGGGCCAGAGGAATCATTCCCAAATCAAAGCTTCCAAGACCATTGGCTGTTGACTCCATTATCCCACCTTCATTCTGTTAGTTTTTGTAGCATCAGATGTGTTCTAGCCACGTAACTTGGTGGGAAGGCTAGAATACACGAGATCTCTAAAATCCAAAAATCATTTCTGGAAATTCCACCTAGAGATGACTTAATTAGACTATTAACCAATTCTTTTTAATGTTTCCTATGTCTAAACTTAGGAAAACTGGTTAATTAATCAGAATTAATTATGTTAAGGTGAGAATTATCTAGAAACTCACGCGGATCTATCCAGAAATGATCTGAGCCATCGATTAAGATTTAATCTTGGTCGTTGGAGTCCCAATAGGAAGATATAAGAAGGGGTCGATGTGGTGATGGAGAACACACCACAGTCACTTGGAGAATTCTATTTTCCAAAGTAGCAGCAGTCAGTGGCCAAAGCGTTCGAGCTTCAGTGAGGAAGCAGAGATAATGAGGGGCAGGGTCAGTGAGGTTGGAGGAAGATTTCTAGACGAGCGAGTGCATTTGCAGAGAGTCAAAAGATCCACAGTGAGGCTGACATAGGGATTGCACAGTAGCTTCTAAAGGCAGTTTGATTTGCAGATTTTGGAAGTCGTTTCAGTGTTCCAGTGACAGAAGAATTTTGCAAGCATTTCCAGAGTCAGTAGCAAATAGAAGAAGCAACTCAGATTGATATCTAGGTTGTATGAATTAGAGCCTGTGTAGAAGAAATAAACCAACATAATACGAATTAATTTTCTAACAGATAGACTTAGAAAATTCAACACTTTGAACTTCTGAAGTTAAGCTTTGATACATTTTTTGAAGATATAAGAAAAAATTTCTATCTTGATGATTGCTGGTAGTTTTATAGGGTGAAATATTCCAGAACAATTTTGTATGTACTCTGTGTATTTAATTGTGATGTGATTTAATTGAGAGTTATAACCTGTATTGCTCCTGATTTTTTATTTTTTGGTTTGTTTGTTTGTAGATGCTGTGTCCAAGTTTGAGGAAGCTTTGAAAATTAATCCAAAAGAACATTATGCTTTATGGTGTTTGGGAAATGCTTTTACAGCTCAAAACTTCCTTTTATTTGACACGGGGAAGGTGAATGTGAACTTCAGGAAAGCTGTAGAGTGTTATCAAAAGGCTCTAGATGAGGTGAGTAATTTTATCTTTAAAAATGCCCTAGATAGATAATTTTGTCAATAGATCCAGGATTGTAAAGGATCCTTTCTCCAAGACACTTTTCTTAAAGTTTCAATGGATACCTGCACTTTTATTTTGATTGATTTGATTGTTCATGGAGGTCAACAGGATAATATTTACTTCTTGTACTTATCTGTAAATTTCAGTTTGAATTGTTTCATGACATAATGTATAAGATAATAAATGGCAAGAATCTACTACTAGGAGGGCTGAATTTTACTTCCCATTTGGGTTCATCCATTTAAAACCTGTTGACTGCTGTTGGTTATGGGCCCTGGTATCGTCTGCCAAAGTTCAAGACTCAGAGCTTGCAGTCCAATAGAACGTGCTCCAGACTTTGGCTTAGGTACTGCTTCAGTTGTTCTGTGAGGCTGAGCCATGCAATCCTTCCAGAATAGTTGATACTCACAATCTTAGTGAAAAAATTATCTCAAATGCTTGCTATATATATGTGACAATTTTGCATGGATCTGCTGATATCATACAATGCAAGGTATCACCAATGCATCAAGTAAACTATAGTTGCTAGGCTGAGCAAATGGTGGACTTTATGTGTAATTGTGTTTACCCAAGATCCTGTATGTCAGTTTGCAACTCTTGCTTTCTGATGCTTTTATTCCACAGTTACTTCATAGTAGAATGTTTCTTACAAATCAATATTTGATGGTACTTGTTACTACTTGTGAAGATGTTGCATCTGCTTTTCAAAATATGGTCTATTTACTGATAACTTTAACTTTGTTAATAATAACTAAAGTACAAAAGCTTTATGGGCATTAGTCGCATCTGTGAATAGTTTATTCATAATTTAAAGTGGATATGAATTACTATGAACATGTTTGATCTCTTTACAGGACCCTCACAATGAGCATTATTTGAAGGCTTTGGAGATGGCAAAGAAGGTATTATATGCACATTAACTCTGTCAATGTTTGTGTCCTTTTGTTTCTATTACATCCTTCGCAAGCTGTGCTAAGCTGCGTCTGTGGAAACTATCAGAGATATCAACATGAAATTAATGAACAAGGGAAGTGTTTCTTCAAACAAAAGACAACAGGAATCTGCACAAACTAGTTTCTGAAGTTTCCAATTTTAACAGAGATTTGAATTATCTTGTTCAACACTTGCTTTGCAAATTAAACTAATCCAATGATAGCTGCAATATAATAAATATATTGAACATTTATTGTTTTCAAATACTGGTGTTTAGCAGTAGTAACATATATTGATGCAAAGGCTAGGGACTGATTGTTAACCCCCAGTAGTACTTGTGCGACTGGAGGGTTATGATCTAGTGAGATTTCATCACACTGGTCTCAGTGCCATCTCTGTCTATTAACTTTTGAATCTCATAAAAAATTGCAAAGAGGGTTCCTCTGACACACGATGGATTTAATCTGCCCAATTATGTGATCAGTTGACTCGTATATTTCTCCAGGTTTAGGGGAATCTGAATCTGCATACCTGATTAGCTCCACTATTGGAGATGTAAAAGAGACAATGTATTTCACATCAACCCACCAATCTGTTAGAAAATCAAAAAGGCAAAAAGATTTTCTTATATTGATAATTACTTGTGCAATTCTTATGTTCTTTATTATGTTTATCTTTTATCTTTTCATCAAGCAATCATCAAAGTAAAACCATGAAGATCAGGGACACCAGAATTAAGCACTCAGCCAGGGCTAAAACCCCTTATAGGGGAAAACCCAGTCAAAATTCTTTCTTCAAAATATTCAAAATGAGATAGACCAAGATCCTTGTTGAGAAATCTAGGGCATTAAGATTAGGTGATTTCTGTTGATTTTTGGTAGCATTAGATGTGCTCTAAGTCTCAAATTTCGCTGGGAGGCTTGGACACATGTATTCCAAAGAACTCAGAAAGCGTTTTGGGAAATTCCACCCATAAACAACGTTATTAAAATAATTAATTATTTTTAATGGGACCTTAAGTCTAAACTCATGAAAATAAAATAATTAATGGGTATTAATCTAACTGTGGGTGTAACTTCTAGAAGGAGACGAGGATCAAAAAGAAATGATCTTAGCCATTGATTAGCTTCTAATCTGGGCTGTTGAATGTCAACAAGGAGATTATTTAAGGAGGCTTGAGGGTCATTTGGAAGACACAGAGTGAGTTCAGAAGTTCGATTTTTTGAAGCAGAGCAACTACAGGGAGAATTTCGATAGTGAGCTTTTGCAGAGAGGCGCAAAGGGAGTTTTGACTGGAGGATCTTCTCCGGAGCCAAGGATACGTAGCAGAGAGGTAGAGAGACACACAGAGGAGGCAGGGTAGAGGGCAGAGAGGGTGACATAGAACCTGGAAGGGCTCATGCAGGCCCCACGTAGAGCAGCACATCAACTTCTAGCGCAGAAGTCTGAGATTGCTGAGGAAGTTGACGTTTCTAAGCTTGGAGGGTTGGAAAAGGCTTCTGAAGGCAAATCGATTCCTAATTGAGTTGATGCAAGGCCTTAGAGGCTGACACAGGGCCCATGCAGGGGCAGCGCAGAAGTAGCTGGGGAACTCGTAGTTCAGTTGCAGGGTTAGCCAGGACTTGTAGTGTAGAGTGAGGAAATCTCACCAATTTCTTCTGCTAAGTGATTTTCTCTGTACTTGGATTGCCAGGAGGGCATCTAGTAGTTGTATTTAGAAGTACTTCAGCTTAATAATAAAAACCCTCATATTTGTTGCATCGGTTTTCCCACATTGGGTTTTTTTGGGGACGTTTGTCCAAAAACAACTGTGTCATTTGTGTGTATCTCTCTATTGTTCTGTTCTTGTTTCGACATATAATTTAATTGGTGTAGGCTGCAGTGTATGCATTTCGATGTTTGCCGTAGGAAACTGCAAATAATTTGGTTATGTAAATCTAACAAGTAGGAGAAATATCATCAGTGCTGTAGTAGGAATTCCTGGGTTTAAGGAATTTTCATATGGTCTCAGAGCGAGTGTAGATGAAGCAAGAAGAACAGTGCTATAGAACCCATCATTGAGCAAAAGAGGAGGTCGAAAAAGTTGCAGGAGGTAGCAGTTCGAATCCCCAGAGGGGTTTGCGCAGTTTTAGCCGGAGGGTTGAATTTGGAGGCAGTTTCTCTCTGAGTGAGTCGATAGAGAGAAGGGCTTCCAGATTGAAATCTTGCCGTGGCAAAAGGAGCAACACTGAAGCCTCAGCGTGAGGAAGAGCTGGTGGGATGCAATTTTTTTGCTGGCCATTTTGCTGGGTAGAAAGACGTTAGAAGAGAAGAGAAGCACCGCGAGGAAACTTTTCCTCAGTAGACTTCCTGCCAAGAAGTCTGTTTCTTATTCGCTGAGCAATCATAGTAAGAAGCAGAGAGGACCAGTTCGATAGTTTTCATGGCAGAAATGGCAACCATTGGCTTGAGAGATCAGGATAGGTTGGACGGAGCATCTAAGTATGTCATCTGGAAGGCAAGGATGTCATTCCTTCTAGATGAGCATGCTCTCAAGACATATGTCAACAATGTGGTGGCTGTGCCTGCAGATGCAGATTTGTTGAAGAAGTACAAGGCAAAAATGGCAAAGGAAAAGAGAATGATCCTCGACGAAGTGAAGGATCATGTAGTCTGTCACATTGTTAGCAGAGGGACTGCTAAGGAGATGTGGGATGCATTGTCGACATTGTATCAAGGATCTTCCGAGTAGTGGAAGATGTACTTAGAGCAAACATTAAGATTTACACAGATGCAGAAGGGGGAGCGTGTAGATTCGTTCCTCACGAAGCTTCAGGAGACTCGAGATGAGGTGTCAGCTGTGGGGTCTACACTTCAAGATTCCGAGTTGGTTATGTTGAAGTTTTGAAGTTTACTTAGTTAGAAACCCTCCATGCACTTTATCTGATTTATTCCTACCTACTCCATTTTTTTTTCCCCTAGGAAAAAATCGTAATTTTATTCATAATTGATAAAATTACATTTTGTAGATGCCATAGGCATATGCAGATGGCTGATCCTGTAATAACAGGCAGCAGAAAAAGAAAATGCACTGAATAGCAAATGAATAATTCCTGTAAGGACAGGATCCAATAGAGTAACAGAAAAAAGAAAAAAATAAAAAATGTTCCAGCAAGCCTATTCTTTTCTTCCCTTCTTCTTCTCCACCCGACGCCATCCTCCCGAGTCAGCAGTGGGTGTATTTGTAGCTAGCTGGTTTCCCATGGTGATCGTTTGTTGTTCTTTGTCTGATTTTGAGCCCTCCGAGCTATGGTTTCTCTTTATGCCACTTACTACCATTTGCAATTCTTGATGTAGATCTGTAATGATCAGCCCCGTATGAGTAGAATGGTTATTTGCTTCCTGAGTTTGTTTCCGTTCCATTTGAGGTTCTGGTTCCATCTGGTTCTCTGTAGGTTCCTCCTTGGTGTCATCTTCTTCCGATGGCTCTGTGTGTTGCCAGCCTTTGGGCCTTTTTTGTTGTTTCTTGGTTTTCCTAGGGTCCTTACGGGCTGATGGGCAGTTATATTGAAGATGCCCTGTCTGCATACAGTTCCTGCACTGGAATGCTGTGTTTTCGTAGTCAAGCTGCTGTATCCATTGGGTATTGTTGAAGTTTAACGTGATGTGGTCAGGTAGCCCTTGACTCAAATTCACTTCTACACATATTCTGGCGAATGTAAAGATTCCCTTGATTGCTCTGTCCTCATCCATTTTTAGGAATTTCCCTAGAGAATCCCCAATGGCGGTTAAAACTTTTTGATGCCAGAAATGCAGTGGGAGCCCGTGTAACCTCACCCATACAGGCATGGTTGAGACTATCATTGTAGTTGCATCAAAATTCGGGAACCAGGGGGTTGTGAAGAGGCCAGCACTGCCCCATAACCAAGGCCCCTGTTTGATAATACTGTCTCTTTCCTGTTCTGTATCAAATCTAACTATGAAATACCCTTTAGGGTAGAGGTAAATTTCACAGTTAGGTGTCCATGTTGAGTGGATCCATTGATGCAAGGCATCTGCTTTTGGCCAGAAGCCATTGAATCTACATATGACTGCAGTATTTGATAAGTCAGTGTATAGGTTTGTTACCTCTGTCATTGATACTTGTAGAGTAGGTGCTTCTGGCTTTTGTTCGACGATATAGGGTCCTGGCAATTCTGTTGTTGGTGCCGCTTTGTTTCCCATTTTTTCTCCCGTTCCTTTTACTGCATCCCGAAAGGAACCTGTATTTTTAGAGCTGGTTCCAGAGCTTCCGCCACGCAGTCGGAGGGTTAGATTAATGGTTGAATCGTTAGCTATGCCATAGTGTTGCAGAGTTTTGTTGTCTTGCAAACTGAACCCTGAGTATATGAGGTTTTGTAATCGTTCTGGGATTCCATGGCGGCCCTATATTTCCTTTTTTAGCTCCTGGATGCTTGTTTTCTTCCTGATCCGCAAGCAATAGTGTTTTCCTTCAATCAATTTGATGAAGATCTGTATCAGATCTGCATCTGTATGGATTAGATCGGTGCTGTGGGGCCTTTGTAGAGCCAGATCTGTACCCCTGCGCAGTGGATCGCTCATATGGAACCCTGTCTTTGTGAGATCTGGTCGGTTCGATCACCTGAGAAGACTGCGCATTGTTTCACTGGTGCCCCCTTCTCTATTCTCTGGTGCGACGACATCGTAGATCTGTTCGAGTACCCTAGCCTTTTGTTTCAGATCCGAGCCGCAGAGCCCTCCTCAGCAACCTGTATCTTTTTTTCCCCTCAAAACGGGTTCTGTACGCAGAGACAGATATTTTCTGCGATTCCCTGATCTCGTGCTGCACCGCGTGCTTCACCTTCGGATCGGCCTGAGATGCCTTTGGATTGAGCAATACCCTGTCTTCACTGGTTCTGCGGAGGTGAACGGAGGCAGCAGACGAGGGGTCTGCAGCCAGAGAAGATTGAAACGAATAGTATATGGCCATGGGAGCGCGAGTGACGCAGGTTCAATCCCGGGTTCGAAAAAATCGCAGAGCTCCTCTCGGCGTTTTCAGAATCGTCCCTTCCTACCTACTCATTATTTTCCTTAACAAGTTATTTACAATGTAAATACTGAAAATAAACGCTAGTGCATGCTCAACATATTATAGATCAACAACTAAAAGAAACAGAAACAAACACACGATATGACACCATTATTTTTGGACTAATGTTCCTGGAAAAACCCAGTGTGGTAAAACTGGTGCAACTATTTGAGGGTTTTCTTATTAAGCAATATCAGAGTACAATTTGGGTGCCAAAACTGGCCTACTCAACAAAGAATTTCCTTGGCAGTAATACCTCTCAGTTTCTGACAAATCTCATGGCTGAAACCCCAGATAATCCTTTCGACAGCGATTCAACACAAATCTGCCCTAGAAACCCCAACGTCAGCGTCTCTCTGGAGAGCGTCAGTCCCTCTTTGCCTCACGTTGGCTCTGCGTCACCCCAGATGGATCTGCATCATCCCTAGGAGGCCCTCTGTCAGCCCTCTGGCCCTCTGCGTTAACAATGTTGGCCTCTCTGAGGCTTTGCGCAACTCTCGACTGCCTCTGTGTGGCCCTGCGTGATCCCTGGCTGCCTCTGCGTCACTCTCCTTGGCTACTGCACTGCTCTTCTGACATTATCTCTGCGTCTCTGTTTCTCTGTACTCAAATGCCCCTCAGCTACATCTCCTGATCACTAATTCTATCTCTCTTAGCAACCCTAGCTCTAAAGAACAGAATCACTGATCACCCTGGTGTTTTCTCCAAGTGACCCCAAAGCCTCATCTTATACTTTTCCTGTTGACATATCAACGACCGAGATTAAGTCCCTAATCAACGACTAAGATTAGATCTGGCTTGATCCATGTCTTTTGGACCATTCTAACACAGTTTCATATTAATACACATTAATATTTTATTTTTCCTAAGTTTAGACTTAGGGACTCCATTAAAAATATTAATTATTTTAATATCTCCTGAACTGTTTAAAATCTACCCAAACCCTTTCTGGGTATTAGAGAACTCATATGCGCGAACCTCTCCACCAAATTTCGTGGCTGGAGCACATTCGATGCTACCCCAAATCAACACTCCCTCTTAGCGAGGACTGTGCTCTAGCAATAGTCCTCACTGAGTATTACTCTGATAATCTGACATCGGTACCTGTGCTGATGCCAGGCCTTCCTGCCCAACATCCTTTGCACTGCTGCATCCTGTATTGTTGCCCATGTTTCTGCCACTGCCACTGCTGCATCTGTACGACAACTCCCTCTGCATTTGTGCTGCTGCTGGTCCTTTCTCCCAGCACTGCATCCGCATTGCACCTCCTCTCATCATGCTACATCGTGCTGCCCACTACTGCACTGCAACTCAGTTACTGAGAAGTAAGTAAATGATCTCCCAATCTAACCTCCCTGTTGGGCTAGAGACACCCATTGATGCTGAAGCTCCCTCTGCCGCTGACAAGTGCTCCCTCTTTGACCTCTGCACTGTTGCAACAACTCCCTGCATCTCGCACTATTGCACGCCTCTCTATGCCATCCTACACTAGTGCAAACTCCCGTGCCTCTCGCATTGTTGTAGCTTGCTAGCCTCGCGTTTTCCTGGGACTCTTGCACTGTAACTCTCTCAGCCGTTCCATCTGCATCCGTCTCTGCCCGACTTAGCTAGTCCTGCTACTCCTCTTCGGGGCTCCTGTAACAAGGTCTAATCCAAGAGGCTGTGTACCTCGAGGATCTTGCCCCTCATCGCCTGTAGTCCACCTGACTACAACTCAATGTCTCCCCACTTCCGCTCAAGTGTGCACTCATGGCACAGTCATCGTCTATCAAAACTTCCTTCTCTGCCCGTGCTGGTGCTGCCTTAGTCTTGGAAGACTCTCCCTTACTCTTCTTCCTTGGACACTGGGTCACATAATGACCCAACTCCCCACAGTGGAAGCACTTGATTTTGGAGAGATCTTTCTTCTTCCGCTTTTCTTGCTTTCCCTTGGATGCTAGGGTCACGTCTTCCTCCTCTTGCTTGACTTTGATCCCCTTGCTGCTGCTACCTGTCTTTGATTGTCGTCTGATCTTTTCCTGGCGAAGCGCTGCCCACATCTCATCCCAAGATGGAAGTGTCCCTCTGCCTAGTATACTTTGGACAAATACTTCCCAGTCTTCTGAGACAGCGTTTACGGTTGTCCTCACCATCAGCTCCTGATTTGGTGTCGCCTCTATAGCAGTCAAATGATCTCGGATCTCATTCAGTCCTCCGAGGAAGGTGTCAATCAGTTCTCCCTTTTTGATCTAATACGACCTCAACTGATTCTCAAGCAACATTCTTCTCTGCACAAAAGTACGCTAGTACAGCTTCTTGAGAGCCTCACACATCTCAAATTCCGTTTCCTTCTCGGCTATGTGTGGTACTACATGATCCTTGACCCCATCAAGGATAATGTTCTTGGTCCTCACCATCGCCTCCTCGTACTTGTCATTATCATTGGGGTCGACTGGGATAGCTATTACCTTCAAGGCAGAGTTCTTGACACGATTTCTGTCAAGTACGGATAAGATTCTAGTCTTCAAGATTGCGAAGTTCGATGCTCTGTCCAGTCTATCCTGGTCTCTTACTCTGGGTAGTGCCATGATGCTCCTCTACTTCCCTCCTGGAAGTTCTATGTTCGACTCCTCCGAGTCTCTACTTCCCGTCTAGAAGTTCTCTTCTGGACTCCCTCTGAGTCTTGATTTCCCTCCTAGAAATCCTCTTGCCGTTGTCAAGACGCCGCCAACTCTGATCTTGTACAACCGCACCACTGATCCGGGTTCCTCGGCTAGAAACCCTCGGTAGCAACTCCTCTGGCTTTGCTTTGTCAGGTTCTGTTCTGACTATAGTAACTTACCAGCTCTACTCTGCAATATTCTTGCAACCTTCTAAACCCCCAACAACCTGAAGGTGAGAGCTCCTAGGCTTTGCGCAATCCTAGCACCGCAACTCGACCTCCTTAGCCAACTGCGTCAGCTCTCCCAACTACTGCGTGGCTCTGCGTGAGGCTTCTCTTGCCTTCCTTCGCCTTTGCCTTGCCTCTTCCCGACTCACCCTTGATGATGTAGGCATTGCATCACCCTTCCTTGTTGCTTCTCTGCTAGAAACAACTTCTTTCACTTTGGGACAACTGTTTTCTGCTGCTATTGCTCTGCTCGACTGATGTCCTTTAGTCCTCCTGTGATCTGCAATCACGCTTTGATACCATGTTGAAGTTTCTAAGTTTACTTAGTTAGAAACCCTCCATTCACTTTATCTAATTTATTCCTACCTACTTGTTATTTTCCTTAACAAGTTATTTACAATGTAAATATTGAAAATAAACACTAGTGCATGCTCAACATATTATAGATCAACAACTAAAAGAAACAAAAACAAACACACCATATGACACCATTATTTTTGGACTAATGTCACCGGAAAAACCCAATGTGGGAAAACCTGTGCAACTATTTGAGGGTTTTCTTATTAAACAATATCAGAGTACAATCTGGGTGCTGAAACTGGCCTATCCAACAGAGAATTTCCTTGGCAGTAATACCTGTCAGTTTCTGACAAATCTCCTGGCTGAAACAAACCCTAGATAATCCTCCTGGTAGCTATTCAGCATAAATCTGCCCTTGAAACCCCAACATCAGCGTCTCTCTGGACCGCGTCAGCCCCTCTCTACCTCACGCTGGCTCTGTGTCACCCCGGATGGGTCTGCGTCAGCCTTGGGAGGCCTTGCATCAGCGCTTTGGCCCTCCGTGTCAGCAACGCTGGCCTCTCTGAGGCTCTGCGCAACTCCCAACTGCCTCATCATGGCTGTGCGTGATCTTTGGCTGCCTCTGCATCACTCTCCTTGGCTACTGCGCTGCTCTCCCGACACTATCTCTGCCTCTCTGTCTCTGTACTCAAATGCCCCTCAATTGCATCTCCCGATCACTAATTCTATCTCTCTTAGCAACCCTCGCTCTAGAGAATAGAATGACTGATCACTCTGGTGTTTTCTCCAAGCGACCCTCAAGCCTTCTCTTATACTTTTCCTGTTGACATATCAACGACTGAGATTAAGTCCCTAAGCAACAGCTAAGATGAGATCTGGCTTGATCCATGTCTTTTGGACCATTCTAACACAGTTTCATATTAATACACATTAATATTTTATTTTCCCTAAGTTTAGACTTAGGGACTCCATTACAAATATTAATTATTTTAATATCTCCTGAACTGTTTAGAATCCGTCCAAACCGTTTTTGGGTATTGAAGATCTCATGTGCCTCAACCTCTCCACCAAATTTTGTGGCTAGAGCGCATCCGATGCTACCCAAAATCAACAGGTTAGACTGGCCCTCAATTTTGTCTCAGATGAGTGGCAAGTCTTTGTCCAGAGTATCCTGGGCAGGGTGACTTTGCCGAATTAGGATGAGATGTGGGCATCTCTCAAACAAGAGGAGGTGATGAGAGACTTGGTCAAGTGTAAGATTGACAGAAGCAGCAACAGTGGGTCGAAGCCCAAGGAGGAGGAGGAGGAGAATGCAACCCTTGCATTGCAGGGGTAGCAGGAGTAGCGAAGGTGGAAGAAGGACGTCTTAAAGATAAAGTGCTTCAGGCGTGGTGAAATGGGTCACTACACAACACAATGTCCTCTCAGAAAGAAGGACAAAGATGAGAAGCACGATCCAAAGGCTGCACCCGTGAAGATTGAGGAGGAGGAGTTCGCCATGATAATCGAGATACCTCCAAGAGGGAGGTGGGTTGATTTGGAGCTGTAGTGTGAAGGAGCTACAGATGGGAAGGATCCTTGATTTGGAGTTGTAGTTCGAAGGAGCTACAGATGGGAAGGATCCTTGAGGAGCCCACCTCTTGGATCAATACCTTGCTACGGGAGCCCAATTTTGTGGTAGCAGGATGGACTAGTGTCGGATGGTGCTGAGGAGTGTCGAAGAGATAGTTGCAGTGGCTACGAGCACCCGAGACTGAACAACGCAGAGCAGAGTTGGCAGCAGTGCAGTTGGCACAAAGAAAAGGTCAGCGACAACACAGTAGATTCAGAGGGTTAACACAGAGACTAGCAACAGTCAGGCTCCAACATTCACATGGTATCATACTGAACACAGTTAGTTCAGTAATTTGGGATGTTTTTTCCGTTGCTGATGTAGTAACAGTAGTAGTTTGCAGTGTAGGGGCTGTGTCAACAACAACACAGATGCAAAAATTCATAGGTAGTTGCAGTACGAATGCGGGGTTGACAGTGGCAAGGTCAGTAGTAGTATAGATGCAACATTTGTGCAGCGGTTGGTGGACAAGATGTCAAACATCAGCGGCGCAGAGGGAGATGTTACAGAACAGAGTGATGCTTCAGTAGGTTTCATTGCTAGAGCACATTCGTCGCTAAGAGGAAGTGTTGTTTTCTGGTAGCATTGGATGTGCTCAAAGGCTCAAATTTTGCAGGGAGGCTTGGACACACGTATTTCAAAGAACGTAGAAAGCGTTTTGGGAAAATCCACCCAGAAATAATTTTATTAAAATAATTAATTATTTTTAATGGGACCCTAAGTCGACAGTTGGGAAAATAAAATAATTAATGGGTATTAATCTAACTGTGGGTGTAACTTCTAGCAGGGGACGAGGATCAAGCAAAAATAATCTTAGCCATTGATTAGCTTCTAATCTGGGCTGTTGAATGTCAACGAGGAGATTATTTAAGGAGGCTTGAGGGTCATTTGGAAGACACAAAGTGAGTTTAGAAGTTTGATTTTCTAAAGCAGAGCAATTGCTGAGAGAATTTCGATAGTGAGCTTTTGTAGAGAGGGGCAAAGGGAGTTTTGGCTGGAGGATCTTATTCGGAGCCAAGGATACTCAGCAGAGAGGCAAAGAGACACACAGAGGAGGCAACACAGAGGGCATAGAGGGTGACCCAGAGCCAGGAAGGGCTCACGCAGGCCCCACACAGAGCAGTGCAACAACTTCTAGCGCATAAGGCTAAGATTGCGGAGGAAGTTGACGTTTCTGAGCCGGGAGGGTTGGAAAAGGTTTCTTAAGGCAATTTGATTCCCAGTTGAGGTGACACAAAGCCCACGCAGGGGCAAGGCAGAAGTAGCTGGGGAACTCACAGTTCAACTGTCGGATCAGCTAAAACTTGCAGTGTAGAGTGAGGTAATCTCACCAGTTTCTTCTGCTAAGTGATTTTGTCTGTAACTGGATTGCAAGGAGGGCATCAAATAGTCGTATTTAGAAATACTTTAGCTTAATAATAAAAACCCTCAGATTTGCTGCACCTGTTTTCCCGCGTTGGGTTTTTTCAGGGACATTTGTCCAAAAACAACTGTGTCATTTGTGTGTATCTTTCTCTATTGTTTTGTTCTTGTTTCGGCATATAATTTAATTGGTGTAGGCTACAATGTATGTATTTTGATGTTTGCCATAGGAAACTACAAATAACTTGGTTATGTAAATCGAACAAGTAGGATAAATATCATTAGCGCTGCAGTAGGAATTCCCGGGTTTAAGGAATTTTCACAATTTCTCTATTATTGATCACTGTTTGTGAATGATTTTCACCTTAATAGATTAGGATCTTCTCTTTGGTTAGATTATTATCGTGTTCTTCTTCATCAAACAATGACCAAAGCATAAACAATAAAGAGATAAGAGACACACAATGTAGGCTATCAGCCAGGGCCAAAACCTCTCCCAATCTAGAGGAGAACCCAAATGAATTCTTCTTCTTGTAAAGACTTCAATTGACGAACAACAAGACCAAGACCCTTGACCTAATTGCCTCTCCAAGACCACGACACAAAGCTTCCTTGATGAGTTCGTTTGAGTCAACAATAGTCAACCTTCTTATTTCTTCCTCCTTCTTGACTACCTTTTAGAATTTCGGCCCCTGGATTTAGGTTTGCAACCTTTTAGAATTTCGGCCCCTGGATTTAGGTTTGCAATCTTCGACCCTAATTCAGAAACCCTAGTTGTAGCTTCTTGGAAAGTGTCATCTGCTAGAAAATTCCCTTGATTCCTTTGCTTAGGATAGAGTCTCTTTCTAGCTTAACTTGGCTTCTCTTTTGACTTGCCCTTCTCCAAATTCGGTTACCCAAGAGGAATGAAATTCTTCTCGGCTTCTTTCGCAATAAATGATCCCTCTCCTCTTTGCATGTGTGATATCAAAGTGGCCCTAAACAGATCCAAAATTGATGCTAAAGACTTTGCTCTTCCTTTTTCTCTCTTTGCTAGTGATGAGGCTCCTTCCCAAGTGATCTTTGCACTTCTTGTTCTAGACTTGTTCTTGACCGAATTGCTTGCTTCCAAGTGAGAGTCGAGCTGCCTATTTATAGTGGTTTGCCCATGTGTATAGGCCGACTTGACATAGATCTAGGCCGACATGTCCTTTGGAGTGGTTTCGTTATTCCTTCTTGAAGCTGACTTGTAGGAGGTGCTTGAACATGGTATTGGAGGGCCTTTTTATTCTTTTAATGATTCAGACAAATATGTAACATGCCCAAAAAGGGTCCTTCATACATGACATTGACTCAATTTTGACTTTTATGACTTGATGACAAAACTAAAGGTTCACAATGGGAACATTAACTAAAATAAAATTCCTTGATCATGAAACCCATGATTCAAGTACTACAAAAATAATTTTATTTTCTTTACATCAATTACATAAAATCACAATTACACGTCATTAAGAAGACCGAACCTAGTTACACTTTTCAATAACCTTAGACCAATAGACCTTCCTCCTCCACCAAGTCAGCCTTCCAATATGATTTTGTAGTCTCCAACAACTTCATTGCAACAACAATCCATAAATTCGACTTCCTAACTACAAAACTTTGAACCTGGCTACAAAATTTCGACCCAACAACAAAACTGCAGTTTCGTTCCTCCAACAACTTTTGTTCCTTTGAACGTGTGAGGTAAGAGAGAAAAGTTGGATTTCTTTAGGTAGATAATGTCCCCCTTCTTCTTTGCTAGCCCTTTCCTCTTCTTTCGTTGAAATTCACACTTTTTTTGTCCCCAGAAGTTGTAGATCGAACTTGATGAGTGAGAGTGACAAATGAGATCGAGTTGCTGTCTTTATATAGGAGTTTCTGCCCCTCAGTTCTACCGACTTGTTTAGTTTGAGGCCGACTTGGTGGAGGAGGCCTAATTGACCCATTTTACATTAAAATAAATTTCTTTTTTGACAAATAAATCCCAAGAAGGGTCTTTTACAATATGACATGGACAAGAACACTCGATATAAACCTTAGAAGCCTTCAATGGAGGCTTTGACCTAAAAACAATTGACCCAAGCATAAAACCCATGCTTTAATAAGTCAATTTTATTTAAAATAAAATTTATGTTTATTTCTGTTGACAAATACATTACATTATGACTAAAATACACTTACAAAGATAGGAACTCGTTACATTCTTCAACACTCCCTCTTAACTAGGGAGGTACTCATAATTACATATATATAGAGGTATGTTGCCGCTTGTCGCACATACCTAAGTGAGAAGAGCCCTTAACCCCACAAGGTGTTTTTGGTGGCAAATTAAAGAGATGGGGTTATCACCTATTCCTAATTCTCTCCATTTAAGCTCTCTCCTTGGTTAGCTAAGGGGGGTGGTTCTTAAATGGAAAACTAAGTTAAGAAGGATGTGAGGTTTCTAAGGGATGTTAGAGTGAATTGGATTACTTTTAAGATTATGAGCAAATATGATGAGCAATATGAAATGAAATATGTAATCATTAACACATGAATCAAAGGTTTGCATACTTAAAACCAGTGCCTTGTATTGCTTAAAAGTAAATATTACTTGTTCAAGAAAATGAAATGTTTCAAATTGAAATAGAAGTAACCCTGTAAATGAAACAAAAGATGTTAACAAGATATGATATCACATGCAAGATATAGTAATTTGTTTTCAAGAAATGCTTTCAAGATATATAATCATTTATAAATTCCAACCATGTATGGAAACAAATTAAACTTTACTTTCAAAAGTGAACAAGATGATACTTGACTAAATAAGATAATCAATTAAAAACATTTGCATCAATGACAAGTATATGAAACAATTTGCAAGTAAAATAGCAAGATGTGTTAGCATGAAATGCACTTAAACTAAGATTGAATGCAATTATATGGTAGATTTTAATCTAAATACCTTGTCTAGATGTGACCTTTCTTTCAACTGTTTTGAAACAAGTCTCTTATGCGAGTTGTGGAAGGGGTCCAAAGAAAGACAATTAATGCTATATTAACGATACTTTCCTTGGATTACCCATACACACCTGATGCCTCTGACGTTGTAGAGATTGTGGCTCTGATGACTGCAAGGTCACCATGTTAACCACATAAGAGGGTCTATGCCCCTCAAGTTGATGAAGGAAAGGGGTCCCTAAGAAATGTTTTTCAACCAAACTTATGCTTGGAGGTAAATTAAATTAAAATGCAACTATACTTATATGCCTAAATGGGATGCATACAAGTTTATTAGTGCTTGTATAAATGGAAACACTTCAATTAAATGGAAATGTGCTCAACAAGATAACTTGGATAATCACTCAAAATAATGCAAGATACAATAAAATAAGCTTCATAAGCACATAAGATTTTAAGTTGCTCAAAGTAAATGCTTTGACAAATGATACATCAATAACCAACTAAAGCAAAGAAATGAAATGAAGCTTTTAATGTATGATATGCTTGCAAATAGTTTAAAAAAAATAAATGAGCATGTAAACAATGCGCCTATTGTGAGGCCAACATGAAGCAAATTGTTAAACCAACTAGATCAATTTTGCCACATGAAATGAAATGCTTGCATGTAATAAAATAAGTTGTTTCAAAGTAAAATTCCAAATTATACTTAAAAATAAAGAAACTTGAAATGCCAAGCATAAAAAAGGGAAACTAGTAGCAAAATCAAATCTAGAAAATTAGAGTGTGATGGTGAGATTGTGTTAATCTTAAGATATACAAAATGAAAACTAAAGAGAAACATGCAAGATCAATCCACCCAAATTCCTTTTTCTAAAATAAGGAGTAAAGGATGCCTTGGGTGCAAACCCAAGCTCTCACAAGAAAAACTAAGCTTTTATTAGATGATTATGAAGATAAGAAACCTTCAAGAGGATCTCAACCAAATGCTTCAAGATATATCTTTACAATATATGAGGCTTTTCAAGAACTAGATCTCCTTCTTGAAAGTCAAAATCAGAAAATACAATAAGAATGCTTTCAATGAAGGTGTTAGGTGTCTCTTGGTGTCTAAAAGATTAGCCTCCAATGGATGATGAATTCTTGCAAAGGAGAGGAATTATTCTTCAATGCCCATGGCCAAACCAAGTAAAAGCTTTCTCCTCAAATGCTTACGACCTTGCCAAGTAGCACCCCTCTCTTTGTCCACAACATTTTCAAGAAATCAACTTTGAAAGAGGTTGAGAGGTCCTACAAGAGAATGATTAGAGTTTGACTAATCTTTCTTCAATCGTTTTCTCACCAACACTCGACCTATATGCTGCAAAATCAAGAGACAAAAAAGTGTAGGGAGAATATGTAAAACAACTAGATAAAATACAAATAGTATACAAGAGACCAAATCAAGTGATGGGAGTGAATCCCATCACTTGGTTTAGTGTAGGAAAACTCTCAAATAGCTAATATAAAATCAATAAAACACTATTTCAAATGATTTAAATTTTAAAATGATTCCTTGTATACAAGTTACGCCCAAATGAATCCCTGCAAGACACTTTTTCTTAAGATAAACTATGAAAATCCAAATAACAAATGAGAGTTTCTTTGAAAGTGCTTCAAGATTGGATTGGTTTCCCAAAGATTTCCCCACGCTTCACAATATTCAAATCACACATTAGTCCATATAGATTTTGATAAACAAACTATGAATTGAAATTTCTAGAAATTTATTTGAAATTAAACCAGAATTTTCAATATCTAGAGCCTACTTTCAAATCAAATGTTAATACAAGATAAATTTGCACTAACAAGTTTACAAAAATATATAGAAAATGAAATAATTCAAAGCATAGGAAAATTTATACCAATAACTCACAATGCACCATGCTCTAAAGCAAGAACACCCATGAATGGACCCCCAAAGTCTTTTTATTAAAGATTTTGAAAAATGTACAAAGTAGCAGCGCTTCTCCAAGCACAATAGCTAGTAAACAATTGATTAACATAGTGAGAGCCCATGGATCTATTATATAGAAGTTTGGGAGCCAATCCCAAGGCAAATGGTGACAATCCAAAGACAAACGAGTGACCATCCCAATGCTCCTTAATGCAAATTCGAATCTCCGAAGTTGCTACTCGATTTCTCCCTTAGAGGCCCACACAATCCTTGATGAGGGAGTTCAAATTAGAAGAGAGGACACGTGGGAGAGTGAAGTGGGGTGGTAGGAGACCACTCTCCTTCTCACTCAAGTAAACTCTAATCCAATCTCAATTCAACTCATGATATCTACTTGAAGCTTGAGTTAACTTCCTCAAATTGTGGATCTTGTCAATGGAACTCGTTGTCTTCCCCACAAAAAAATCGATTTGCTTGATTCGTGGCTTATGTGGAGTCCACATCACTTGGCAACTCAACTTTGACCTTTAAATGAATTTTCACTTCATTGCCACATCATTTGAGCATGTGGTGATATTTATTTTTCTCAATTTATTTAATTGCTGGGCTAATTTATTGCCACATTTTCCACAAAACTTAGAAAAAATGGGTTTTGAAGGTCTAGAACTTATTTTTTACCTCTTAAAGTGTGTCATAGCAGAAAGTTGAGGGCGACAGGTGTAATTTTGAGCACACATACCCCATACAACTTCTCTAGACATCACTTATTACATATTACAATAAGAGTTTATTTAAATTACCACCCTACGAGAAATTTAAAAAATTTAAAAAATGACCCCTAGACCTAACCAAATTCCACGTAATTTTACGAGTGATCTAGTATGGTAATATACAATGACTTTAGACAGAAGGACTCACCCAAGGCCTTGCGTCCAAGCCGTACTTTGGCTTTGGAGGTATGCTTGGAGGAAAAAACTCAATTAATTACTAAATTCTTGGAGGAAGATGATAATTAACCAAGTGAAAAAAACCTCCTAGAGTAGACTCACTTGATAACAAGGTCCTAGGCTACCCAGGCCTATTACATGACTCGACTCCTCATACTAGCATCACTTTTTACATTGTCCCCACAGGGATTGTGGATTTTGAGTACAGCAAAAAATGATAAGAAAAAAAAGTAGAGTTGAAAAACTTTGGTAATATGATGATCTCTGATGGTACAAGCAACCTTTGATACATCCTTGGGCATGGAGTCTTCAAAAAATATTCAGGTGCCACTCCAGTGGTCAACAAGGTACATGGAAGATCTCAAAATGAACTACGAAGAGTTCTAGCACACTTCGGATTAGATACTTAACTAGGGTATTCTATCCAGGTGCGACTAAGGGGACTCGAGCTTTAGCCAGTCTAGGTACCATCAGGATTTTAAGCTTTACCACCAACCTAGGGATTTAGGTGCATATCCATGGTCGGAGCTCCATGACCAATGCCACCCTCCCTCTTTGAGATCTAGACATCAACACATAGGTCGGCTGGATGTCCTCCCAAGCATCTTGCCATTAGATGCATCATCTCTCCCTAATAAACTAAATTAGATATATCCATTTGTCTAAGTGTGGTTCCTAAGTGTTCATTCTTCTTATGGAGAGATTTACCTGTACAAACACAAACCCTAATGAACACTAAACTTTCAAATATAAGTAAATACAAACCTTCAGGGTCCTTAATCATTCTGATGCTACTTTTATCATCATGTTACAATCTGTTGGAAGCTTTCTTCTTCTTTCATTTTTTCAGCAGGACCAATTACATCCTCAATACTTTTCAAGTCTTTTGATTGTAACTTCATGAATCACGAACATTCATCTATAGAATTTTCATTCATTCTCTGATTTCATTCTTTCTCCAAAGTATTCACTATGCCCTCCCTATCAATTGGGGAGAAGTACCCTTTCTTTTATCTAGGCTCCCTCGCAACTTAGGGAGATCAACCACTTCCTTCTTCTATAACATTAGAGAACCTTTCACGGCTTCATTCCTTCTTATGACATCAAGGCCATATTGATCATCATCATTCATATAACTTCCTTCATCATGCTTATTACGAACATCTTCATCATCTTGAAGATTATTGTTAAATTTGGCAACTAGGGCCAAACATCGCTTTGGACAACTCTTATGAGGCAACTGCTATTTTTCTTGGATTCCTCTTTCCGAGATGTGTAGGATTGATCTAAAGATCATCCCATTCTGACATGTACAAATGAAGTTATGAATTTATTTTGATTATGGACAAATTGTCAAGGTCATCCAGCCATCAAATTAGCCTCCTCCAGCGTTCAATGTTGCATATAAATACAAGGTGCCTCCTCCTCATTTTGGCATCACTCTCATTCATCTCTCTCTCTTTCTTCTTGATTGGGTACAGATTTCTGGGCTTCTCTCTCTCTCCACACGTGTGAAGGAAGGTCTGATTTTCTAGTTGCTATGTTGACTAGATTTGACCGAAATTTCAGGAGGTCGAAATTTTAGGTGACCAAAATTTCAGGAAGCCGAAATTTCAAGAGGCTGAAGTTTTAGGAGGCTGACTTTGACTAGAGTTGACCCTGTTTGACTTCGGTTTTGTGAGGGAGACTTTTGTTTGGGTAGGCCACTGTTCTGGGCACAAAAACTAAGGCAGTTTGACCCTTGTGTTGAGCAGCGTTTACTGTCCGAATTCAGGTTGCTACATTGACTTTTGTTGACTAGACTTGACTTGTTATTTTTAGACTGTTTTGGGCTGCATTATCTTGCTGTTGGAGGCTAAGTTGACCAAGGTTGACCGAGCTGTTTTGGAGGTCTATTTCAACCTTGTTGACCAACGTTGAATTTTTGGTTAAGGCTTTCTGTTTCTGTTGTTTTGAATGATCAAATTGAGCAAGCGGATATTGTAAATTGTACTCTCTCTCTCTCTGCTGAACATTTGAAGAATTATAAGAAGAATTGATCAAGGGTTTCTCCACATTGGGGTTTGTCCCTGGCTGGTGCCATATCTTGTGTCCTCTTGTGTTCGCTTGTCTTCTACTGTTATTGTTTATGTTTTATCTACATTTTACTATCATGTTGAAGTGATTGCTATATTGGATATGATATTGGGCTGATAAAGAAAATTGAAGTAAAATTGCTCTAAGCATAGAACATATCATTGTTATCCTAAAATTAACAATTATGTACCTGCAAAACTTTAATAGCAAGTACAACCAAAACAAATATACAAAAGCATGAAGTTAACTATGCCATTACAATGGAAACATCAACTCATTCATTCTTTTAGACATTTAATACCCAAACCTAGTTAGGTTCATAATCAACAAGGGACATATCTTTGATATTCTAGACTTTAACTTCTTGCTAGGATTTTGTCATAAACCCTAGACTCCTTTTTCGAGATACAAGGTCTTGGATATCAACAATTTAATAACAATCCTACTATATATCTCAGATTTCAACAAAATGCTTTTACATGTCAAACTTCTACTAGGATTTGTTGCAAACCCTAGAATGATAAAATATAAATCATATTGAAAATAATATTATCATGCCCTAGAACATCAATATTTACTAGGGTTTTGTAACAAACCCTAGATTTCACAAACTAAAACATGAGCATCAACAATTAAGTTAGCATACTCGCGTATGGGTTTTATTATGATGTACTAACGTCTCATATCATCATCCATATCTACTAGGTAAACCCAAGAGACACATTAATACATCAAAATTTGGTATACAACAATTTCATTTAGATTACGGTTTCCATTAGACGAATATACACTTAGGGTTTCATTCCTAGGATCTTACTATAAAGGTTTTATCTTGAACCCTTAATAACCAAACCCTAAAAATATAGGGTTTTAAAATTTAGACATTAACAACAAACCCTAAAGGGCTAGGGTTTGTATTATAACAATACCAAAACCTAAACATCAAAAGAATAGGAATTCTAGATTTCATCAATAACCCTAAGTAGACTAGGCTTTCATAATCAACATTGACATATCCTTAGCAACAAAAGGCTAGGGTTTTATAGTGGCCCTTAGAGGTTAGGGTTTCAAAAGAATGATCAAAATGATAGTATAACGAGGGTAGATTCAATCTAATGATTAATCACCTTAACAATAATCTTTAAGATTCAAAACCCTAGACATAATGATGTCAGTAATGTAAAGCAAATTTCAAAAGAGAATGAACATACCTTTTCTATGAAGATAACCTTTGCAAGAAAACTTGTATTTTAAGACAGACCTTGACTTGTTCTTTAGCAAACCTTGTACAACATCAGATCTTAACGAGCTTCCTTTGCAATCCTCGGAGTCTATGCAAGAGGGAAACTAACCTGAAAATTACCTCTAGACGGAAAGGCTGAGCCCCAAACTCTGCTAGAATGATGTGTTGGGGAACTGTCTGCTTGCATTTGATGGAACGACGCAAAAGGAGGGTCTGGACACGCTCCACTGAAGCCCAATCTGGCTCTAGAAGAGAGGGATCCCAAATCTCTGAGCCGTAAAGCACTGTGGGGCGAATCCAAGTGGTGCCGGAAACACTGTCTCTCCAGAAGTGCTAGGGAGCCGTACCCTTTGTTGATCCGAGGTTGAAGGGTTGGTTGCAAGCTGAAGCGAGGTCTCGAAAACTGAACTCCCAGATATGTATAGGTGCTGACAATCTCGATCTCTTCCCCTTTAAATAGGAAGCGGAAATCTGAGGATTTTTTGACTCCATTGAAGATAATCACTTTGGTCTTACCCAAGTTTACAGTTAGGTGCCTCCAGTCACAAAAAGCAGCGAGTGCATCTAGCTGTCTCTGGAGGCCTTCTTGGAAGGAGGCAATGAGAGCAATATCGTCGGCAAAGAGGAGGATAAAAATCAGGACCTGGTGGAGAAGGCATCCATCTGTATCCTTGATATGCTCTTGGAGGAAGGACTCAAGCTCATCGATATATATCCCGAATAAAGTAGGTGAAAGGGGGCACCCTTGCTTGACTCCAATGGTGCTTCCGATGAAATTCAACAATCCTCCTACTGTACGGAGACGACCAAGGATGGCCTCATAGAGACGCATGATGGCATTCAGGAGAGTCGAGGAAATACCAATCTCCCTTAGTCTCTGGAAAAGATCTTCCCTTGGAACTGAGTCAAAGGCCTTCCGGAAATCTACGAAGCAGCAGTACACTTTAGAGGATCGATGCCTGGCCTCCTCAATCACCGCTCGAAGAGTGAGGATGTGGTCGATCGTCTGGTGGCCTGGACGGAAACCTGCTTGGCCCTTGGCCCTGAGTTGTCTCTGCTCAAGAAAGTGGGAGAGCTTCCTGTGAAGTACTATGGCATATAACTTGGAGAATGTGTGCCCAACCATGATTGTTTTGTAATTGTTGGGATCAGAAGTAGGCCCTGACTTGTGGATCGGGTAGATAATGTGGTGTGTCCAGCTATCCAAAAATCCATCTCGAACCACCTGGTTGAAAATGTCCACCAGATATCCTACTAGAGGGTGAAGTCCGTGCTTGAAGAATTCTACCTGGAAGCCTTCTTTGTCTGCTGCCTTGCTGCTATTCATTGTCCATATTGCCTCCCTGATATCTTTGTCGGAGAAGAGGTGGCAGGAGGTGGGGGGGGGAAGTGACCCGAATCAGGGGCTGCCCAGGGATGTCATATAGTTGGGAGGTATGGGAGAACATAGAGGCAAGATCAAGGTCGATAGGGCGAAGAGAGCGCCGCGAAAGGATGGTTCCCCAGAAATCTTTAGGGGAGCAAAGGAGGAGAGTAGAAAGAACTTGTCTCCTATGAGCAATGAAGAGGCGCTTCTTGCGGCAGAGGAGGCAACGGTAGGCTAAGCAGAGGTTAGGGTATGTAGGTAGAGAGTTCCGAAAGGCGTGCCGGAGGTCCCGATGCATAGACTTACAATCCTGGTCATACCAGTTGTTCATAGTGCAATTTCCCGGTTTGCGGGTGGTGGTGACAGAATGGGTAGAGAGGGGGAAGGATTGGAGCGTAGCTTTCCAGATTGTATGTGGGAGGCACTAGTATTTGTCCTTGGCAGAACTGAGGGAGGTGAACTGGGATGTCGATGGGAGAGTTTGCCTGAGGATAGAGGAGAAGAGGTCAGGGTCACATTCCTCAAACCGGAAGGTGGTTCTGGGGGGACTGCGGAGAAGGGTGGGGGGGGTTCTGGAGGTCAAACTGCTGAGAGAATGAGAGGAGGGCGTGGTCTGCGAGGGGGATGGGGGTGACCGAGAAATTTTTTATGTAAGGAAGGATATTCGGGTTGGCAATAGCATAGTCAACCACACTTGCCCCACCTCCAATTGGTCTGCAGGTGAAGAAGTGCGAGGATGGGAAACAAGGTAGACCGTTCAGAATTACTAGCCCATGAGATTCTCCCAACTGAAACAGATATTTCCCATAGGTTGTGGTGGGTCCCAGGTGGTCCTCAGATGTCCAGTGCATGCCGACCATGATCGGGTCAATCCCCCGAGTGCAAAATATATCCTCTGTTCTATCATGCATAGGGATCTGGAGGTCTTTGGTCCGGGCGTTGAAGTCTCCTGTGAGAATGACATCTCCTACTGCTAAAAACCTGGTGATGTCAGAGTACAGGTCTGAAAAAGGGTCTCCGTATGAGCTATTGTGAATAGCGTAGGAAGACGAGATAGGTGGGAAGTATCAAACTGCGATATAAATGTCTCTCGGTAGTGATGTTCTGGCTCTGATCTGAATCCACATGAATCTGGCATACTCATCAGTCGCGACTACTGATACTCTGCTCCTGAGGCTATCACGGACGAGGCAAGCCACACCTCCTGAACCCCTGACACCCCCTGAGCTCCGTGTCTCCTGTCTGCAAGCTGCTATCCACTGGTATCCTGTGATGTCTGGGAGAGGCTGGTTTGGGCTCGCATGAGTCTCGGTAACCAGGAGGATGTCCGCTGAGCTAAGGGCTTCATAAAGTAGGCCTGGTGAGGACTAGAAGGAGCCATTACCATTCCAGCAGTGAACCGAGAGACCCGTGCCCTGCCTCCCGTCCGTTCGGACCCGTCATTTGGAATTACATGAGCGGGGTGCCCATCCTGGGGGGAAGGTTTCCCGAATAACTGCTCGAAGATTTCTAATCATGGCCCATTTCCCTGCTTGTCTTGCTGCTGCAACCTGTTCCCTGGCTTGTTTCAGTTCAGCTACTTGAGCTCTTGTGAGGTCTTCATCTAAAAATACTTTATTTGGAAGGGAGAATAGCTTTCGCTTGTCTCAGAGCTCTCGAAGTCTGTCTGAGAAGTCACGAAATCTGAGGAAGAGAGTAGAGTCCTGCCCTAACCAGGCTTTGTCCAAGGTTATGTCTGGTATGTCTAGAGTGTCGCACAGAAACCTGTTCCCCAGGTCCATTGGATCCGGTGGAGAGGGAGGTGTAGGGAGTCCTCTTACTTTAAGATTTAGTTCTCTTGCTCTTCGGGTTCTTTCTTCCACAAGCTTTGCCTGTACTACTTCCTCCACCACTATGAGCGGAGGAGCCTTGTCTTTTCCTTTGACCACCTGTGCCCATGCGCTGATGTGCGAGTCTGTCTCCTGTTTAAGGGACACTTGTTGGGACCTGATTTCCTCCTGTTTGTTTTTAAGATCTCTGATCTCTGCCTGTAAGTTCTCGTCGGATTGTTGTCCTGCATTTTGTTCTCGGTACTCCTGCAATGTTTTTTTGATAAATACATTGTCTTCCTCTATCAATAGGAGTTTATATGATAAAATGCTGATGTCGGCTCGCAGTCCGCGATTCTCCGCCTCCAGGTGTTCCATTTTCCTCATGATTTGCTTAA
>APFE031432565.1:0-10857 GCA_000404065.3 Pinus taeda | reverse complement strand
ATTGGAAGAAAAAAGAGCAAAAGGGCTTTGTTACAGTTGTGATAGCAAATACACTAAGGGTCACAAGTGTGCTGAGAAGAAATTATTCTACATAGATTGTGAAGAGGAAGAAGAAAAGGAGCAAGAAAGGTCAAAAGAAGAATATATACTCCAGGAACAAAGCCTAGATAAAGAAGAAATAAATCCGACCATATCTTTTAATGCACTGGCAGGAATTACCACTCCTCAAACTATCAAGATAGAAGGACAAATCAAGAAGAAAAGGGTAATAGTGTTGATTGATTCAGGAAGCAGCCACAATTTTATTCATTGTAGGGTAGAAAAATAATTGAATTGCTTCCTATATCCAGCACCAGAGTGTCAAGTGATGATTGCAAATGGAGGAACAATAAATTGCTCTGGAAAGTGCCATAATATCCAGCTATCCATGGGAGAATATGTATTGACTAGCCCAATGCTTTCCATTGCAATGGGAGGTGCTGATGTTGTACTAGGAGTCCAATGGCTACAAACCTTGGGTACAATAGCTTTTAGGGAGCTCAACAAGCTCACTATTAAAGATAAGTTCCCCATTCCTGTCATTGATGAATTACTGGATGAATTGCATGGATCAATTTACTTCACCAAGTTGGATCTTCGTTCAGTGTATCATCAAATCAGAATGAAGATTGAAGACATTCCGAAAACAACATTTAGAACTCCTGAGGCTCATTATGAATTTTTGGTCATGCCTTTTGGCCTTACCAATGCACCTTCAACATTCCAAAGTTTGACTAATTCAATTTTCAAACCATTCCTTAGAAAATTTGTGTTGGTATTTTTTGATGATATACTAATCTACAGCAAGTCTTGGAAGGATCATGTTGAACATGTTGACAGGGTCCTACAACTATTGGAGGAGAAACAATTATATGCAAAAAGATCCAAATGTTTCTTTGGAGTCCAGGAGGTGGAATATTTGGGTCATATTGTATCTCATGAAGGAGTTAAGGTAGACCCTAGCAAAATTAAAGCCATTAAGGAATGGAAAATTCCCACATCCATAAAACATCTGCGAGGATTTCTTGGGTTGACAGGGTATTATCACAAGTTCGTTAAGAATTATGGGAGAATAGAGCAGCACCTCTAACAACATTATTGAAGAAAGATGCATTTTCATGGACTCCGGAAGCAACAAAGGCCTTTGAACATCTTAAAGAGGCAATGTGCCAAGCACCGGTCTTAGCTACACCGGACTTCACAAAAACCTTTATTGTGGAATGTGATGCTTCAGGAATGGAATTGGTGTTGTTCTAATGCAAGATGAAGGACCCATTGCTTTTGAAAGTCGTCGAATCAAGGGAAAGTTTTTACACAAAGCTATTTATGAGAAGCAAATGTTGGCAATACTACTGATGAGCCCCAAAAATGGATAATTAAATGGGCTCATTCAGCCTCCTAATTCGACTTAATCCACCATTCTCATTAGTTTATTGCATGTTTTGATTATATTTATGCTAATAGAGTGAATTGGGTTAGTCATTATGCCAACAAATCTAATGGGTGCTTTGTGCAGTTTTTTGGTCGATATTGAGACAAAATCAAAGGTTTTAATGAGCACTTGGCAGCCAAATTCGTGGAAGAACAAAGGAGAGGCTTTGTAGGAAAGTGTCCCCTTCCTTTATGGGCCCTTACCTCGAATTCTCCACCATCATCTTGGAGTTCAAGGGCCACCACATCAATTATCACAAGGGCAACCGAGCAAGGGCTAGTAAAGTTGTTGTTAACTACAAGTTTTGGCAGCCGAGTTCTTAAAGTTTAGGAGGGCTATTGGAGTCCTCAATTTATATAAATAAGAGGGCTGAGGGCCTCATTTGGGTTGGAAAAAGTTAGCTAGTTGGAAGTTCAATTTTAGTCATTTTTTAGGCAGTAGGTTAGCTCTGTGTTTCAACACATTTTCAGGCTTTTTCTTGTAGACAGTTTTTGATGTAACTATTATTTCTTGAGCAATAAAGATGAATCTAGCTTTGCACCAGCTCTAATCTATCTTAGGAGGCTGTAGCTCTTGGTTTTGGGCCCAACCCAAGTGCCCAGTACCTCCTTTGTTTACCTTTATGTGTTTTTGCTGCATTTTTAGAATAAAATATGCTATTTAGATTTAAATCTTGTTTTGTTATTTAGGTTGCTTTTGATGAATAAAAAGGCTTTTCATGTTCAGATTGATTTGATAGGTTAATAACAGAGAAGATCTTCAGAAAAGGCTATCAAGCACCTCTGATCTCACCTCTCCCTCAGTGGGACCATGAGCTAGGACCAAGGTGTCATTGTTGCCACCAAAAACACTGTCTTTGCTTCATCATGCAATTATTAGTGTTAGATTCTCGTTTGTAGAAGTTGATGCCAGTTGTGATTACATGCTTAGATCCATTCTTGTTTGGTTTCCATAGTTGATTTACGTGATTTGCTGCCAATAAACTGTTGTGCATCATGCTTATGGTTTCTAGGTCAAATTAGGTTAAAGTAGTTAGATCTTTGGTTTGCATAGCCTTTGTTGATCAGTTTTGGGAAATAACGTGCAGAGTACCTATGATACCTTCTCATCTATCCTTACTCCATCCATGCAACCAGATTCGTCCTCTAACTTAGATTCTTGCCTCTCATTTGCCACATTTTCTCACTTTGCCCTAGTTTCTATATTCTTGTGCATCATTGCTCCCTCCATCCTTGAACAAATCCAATCGCTCCGTAGCCTCATTCACCAGGTCATAGACCCCTTAAAATCCTTATCCAACCTCCATTTCCACTTTCCCACCATTTTTCCTCCATCAACCCTCTGAAATCCTCTCTTCGGAACATCCTGTAGATATTACAGAACATCCTGTAGAACCCCTGCATACTTGCTATAGAAGCTCACGAAAGCTGTTTCTTGAGATCCGATCATTGTGCAACTCTTTGGAAGGGTGCTAGGGACCCCTTAGGCCCTTTTCTAACCTTCCCAACCTCCTGAAAGCATTTCCTTTCGCCAATCACCCTCTGCACAAAAAAATAGTTAAAGCACATGCATAATAATTCTACGAAATTACTCAAAAATACAAAAAGTTGTTTTCTTCATATTTCTCTTCAGAAGTAGCTTAGTCACATGCATTTTACCTTTCCAAAAGTCAATGGTATCCATTTCCACCGCTTTCATCTCTTTTCTTGCACCAGTAGGGTTAGCCGGTAAAGCTAGGGTTTGCTAGGGTTTGCATTTCCTTCCAGATTTTAGTTTCTTTATACAAGTAGATTAGTCTCCTTTGAGTTAGCTTTCGTCCATCACAGTTAAAAGCTTCTTCTAAGAGCTCATAGAAGTTGGCTTAAGTTCCTAGCGTACTTATGCAAGAGCTAGTACTTGTGCATATAGCACTGTCGCTTCCAAGTTTGTTACAAACTACCGGGTTGATAAAAGTAAAGAAGGGAGTCCCGGGAGTTGCAGCATTATTGCTGCAATACTGGGGCCCACCAGCTACATGCACTTAAAAAATGGCAACCCTACCTAATGGGAAGACACTTCAAGGTAAAAATGGATCATGATAGCCTTAAATACTTTTTAGAACAAAGATTATCCTATGAAGAGCAACAAAAAGTGGGTCACAAAGATGTTGGGTTATGACTTTGAAATCATCTACAAAAAAAGGGAAGCAAAATGTGGTGGCGAGTGCTACTCTCAAGAGAAGGATAAGGATTGTGGAAGCATTGTTGTGCGTCATTTCTATTATCCAACTAGATTGGATAAACGAAGCAAGGGAGGAATGGAAGAATGATGAAGAAGTATGGGCACTTATTCGAAAGTTACAACAAGATTCCAATACCTCTGATACATTTAGCTGGAAAAATGGTTCGTTATGGTACAAATATTGCTTATACCTCTGTAAGAATTCGCAACTCAAACAAAAATTCTTATGGAATTGCACACTTCTCCCTTAGGAGGGCACTCCCATATTTTTATTATTGTGCCCCATAGAATCCCTCTATTGTTATTTTTGTGGCTTTATATTACTATTGTTAGGTCAGCTGGGTTATATTGTGACTCCATAGACTCCTATATATAGAAAGGAGGTTTTGTCATTTGAATCATCCAAGAATTGTTCATTTGTGTAATGTAAAGGAGGTTGCCCCCTCAAAGAGGTTGAATTCTAAGGCATTGATCTCTCTTTTCTATCTTTCAAGCACAACTTCTCCACCAAGCAAGCCTGACTTCCAAGTAAACAAGACAACATGGCAACACACATTCAGTTGTCCCAAATTATTAACAATTTAATGTTATCATCATCCGGTGACATGGTGCAGATCAACAAAACCACTCTTGTTGGCATTCAAGTGCATCTTCAACATGCACATGAAACGATTGAGTTCCATCAACTAGAATCGCAACTGCAAAGAGATGAGCTACAACAAAAGAGTACTTCTTCCAAGTCATTCAACCATACAGATGAAGATAAAGATGTTGATTCCAAATCATTCATCCAACTAGCTTCAAGTGTTGAAGTTGATCCAGTGCAACTTTCTTCCAAACCTGTCATCAATCCATGAGAAGAAATTCAAAGTAATAAAAAACAACAAGGATTAGGATATGATAAATATGAAAACAACTTGCATATCCCTGATTATTCTAAGTCGATCAAATTCATCAATGCAGGGTTTCTTGATCAAATAACTTCAACAAGCCATGAGAAAGTTGCAGATAAATAGACATGTGTGCAAAATCAAGTTGCAGACAAACCGAAATGTTCTCATTGTCAAAGAACCGGCCATCTAGAAGATAATTTTGATCTTCATCCTTGTCACCATTGTGGCAATCATAATCATTCATCAGAGAAATGTTGCAAACAAAACCAACCTTCCAGATTAAAGATAAATTATTCATGGATTGATCCCTAGGAATGGTCATCCACAGCCAAAATATTGTACAAGTTTTACAATCGAATTCACTCACACATATTGTAGCCAACAATCAAATGAAGATGGTACTCTCATGCAGTTTTACGAGGGAGTAAAACAGTGACACTCTCCTACACCTGAAGGCGGGGAGTTCAGAATTTAGAAATAATTTGAAGAAGATTGTCTCTCGTTTCAGCTGACAAAGGGGGGAAAATGTCATTGAAATTGACAAGTGGTTGTCAGACTGAAAGTATCGACAACATCAACGATGCAGCCAGTGGGCATCTTCATCAGCCAGTGGGCATTTTTCATCAGTAGTGAGCATGAACAAATTCGCCAGTGGGCGATTGATAGCAAAAGCAAAAATGAGAAACTTTCATCATAGAAAAAGCAACATTGAGTTGTTTCTCGACATCTTCAGCGAGTGGGTGATCATCATAGGTAAATACACCAGTGGGCGTTCATCAAATTGTGTCAATGGACACCAGATGTTGTTTTCAAGCAAAGGACAGTTCGATCCTTTTGTAGCTTGGCACATGATGGAGTTGTCAAGCGACATTCAAAGATGAATTGGGCATATAGATGATTCATGTTCTCTTCAAATTTGAGTTTTTTTTCAGCATCCAGCCTTGGCAGTTTTTTAGGCAAATGATTTTTGACGAGAAAATTGAGAACTTGGCAGATGGTTCCTTGTTCTTTTTGGATTTATCATTGAGGAGGGGAATGTTAGCCTCACTGTCTTAAAAAAAATTATAAATCCAGATTAAATTATTAATTAAATTAAAACATGAGAGTTAGTTCCTCAAACTAGGGGGTTTAGTTAGGAGGAGAGATTCTCTCCAACTAGTTCTCCTAAGTTAGTGGGTAGTTGAGAAATTGTCTCAACCAACTGAGTCTAAGATAGATGCACTATCTTAAGACCACTTTCTCATGTATTTAAATGTATTATTAAATTATTTGAATAAGAGAGAATTACATGAGCATGAGAGGCCACATAATGGCTCTCTATCTTTTCCGCCATTTTGATTTTTGTGTGTTGCTAGTTTGATTATTGTGTGTTAATTTGCTATGAGTATTTAATATGGTTTTTTGATATTTCTACAAGATTGATTAATGACAGAAAGTATTCTTGTTTCCTAGGTTCTATCTCCTCGTGAGGTTCAAAGAGTATGCAACAAAGGGAAAACTTGAGGTGACGAGGACCCTGGTTGACATGGAAACCAATAGATGTGTGAGAGGTTAGGGTGATGCAGAGCACATTTATTGGTGCACAAGATAAATAAGGGGCCCATGAGAAATGTTGACTCCTTCTAGAAGCACAAGCCCTTCTTACATTATTTAAAAGGGTTGGGGATGATAATTAACAGAGGCTAGGACAACGACAATTAAGGGAAATAACTATCGTTCCCCAAATTCTATTTCCCAGAGGATTTTACTACACATAATTTTGGATGGGCCAGGATGATGTAAGGCCAAGAAAAATGTCTAGGGTAGATTAATAGTTGGTTTCTAGAGTTTAGTACCATATCATGATGCTTGGTTTCATGACATGAAGCGAGAGGAAAGTTTAAGTGTCAATAGTTAATAAGAGTGGGACCGACCTAAAACATATGTATGTGTGTGTGTGTGTGTGTGTGTGTGTTGGATCTGGTAGCTATATTTGGATAAATCTTAAATTTAGCAGTTTTGTATTACCTTAAGGCTCCTCCCACTTAAATTTAAATGTGGCTTTAAGTGAGATATATGCCCCTAATCTGGGTTTAGGTAAGTTCCTTTTGGCCTAAGTTGGGCCTTGTGGGGATTTTATTAACCTGACATATTGGCACAAGCAGTATTAGGCCAGCATCATCTATGTTTTTTCCCCTTCTAATTAAAATTATTAATTTGAAAAATTATTACATGAACACGTGTCATATGAAGTAAGCTATAGCCTTTTTAGGTATGTGGAAATTTTGAAGCCATGGTATTGAAATTGTAGAAAAGCATATCTACACATTAAGAATCGTCATGATAAAATGATAAAATGGGAGTCAATCCCCATTCTTAAGAATCATGTTGCATGATTCTTTAAATGAATATGTGTTTAAATTTTATAGTAATATACTTTATATCTAATAATAATAATAATAAATGTATAATTTGGTTAGTTTTTATTTTTATTTTTGGGAGAGGATTTCTCGATCCAAGTATGGTAGAGATGTTGTAATGTTTTATAAACATTTTGTCTCAATCAAATGACATTAAAAAAAAAAAAAATAACATAAAATTAATGATTATAATATAATTAATAATTAAATCATCTTGCTCAAGTCCGACTAGCACAACTAGTTGAAGATGGGCCTCGTTTGCAAGGTGTCCCAGGATCAAACCTCATGGGTGGTGGTTGTGCCATGTACTAGGGGGAGGATACATGATAAAAAATCCATTCATCTTAGGGCTAGCGTGGCCTAGTCCAGTTGCGATCCTCAAGTGACTTTGACGGTTTAAATGGCCCTGGGTTGTAGATATTCAAGCCACAGGCCAAGCATAGAGGATCATAGACAACTTGAAAAAAAAATAAAAATCATCTGGACACATCTTATCTCCACATCTACAAAGCTCAGAGAGGGATAAAATCTCTTAGCTCTAAAAAGAGGATTTCATCTCTCTCATCTCTTGGTAGATACAAAGTTAAGATGGATCTAAGTTTATTTTAAATTTATGGAGTAAATGTTTTGATGTTTATTATGGATTTACTCCTATACGTAATTATTAACTATTTAATTTATATGTATGGTTGTGCTACTAATTATTAATAATTAAATTAAAATTCTGGAAGCTCTATTATAAAATAAACATGTCTATACACATATCCATTCTAAAAATTACTTTATATCTCTCAAAATTTAATGTTACAACACTTCGGTGATGTTGGAATATAACCTTTTTTATTCTTTGTCAATTAAAAAAATAAAATTATTATTACTATTACTATTACTCTAGTGGATGTAAAAAACATTAATAGTTAGATGGTACAGCTCAGAAATTCTACCATATGACATATAATGCAACATAAAAAAATAAATTTATTTAAAGGTCACCGTCTAAGAAGATGTGGGATCAAGGATGTTCTTGACCGTGAGAAACATGAACTATGCAATGGGAATGGATTAACCTTGAGAAAGATCATCAACTCATCCTCAAAAAAGTCTCTCATTTGATAGCTTATTGTAATTTTGAAGCATAGCCAAAATTGTGTTATGTAGCACTAGTAATTATAGATGTCTACTTCTTAGGGTCCCTTTTTCAATGTTTTTTCTTTTGGATCGATCATATCTCTCTAAATTTTCAAACAAAGGCTTTTCTATTTTGTTGTTTTCCTCTAGTGACAGACCCAAATATAGACCAACAAACATATTAATTTTCTTCTAATTAATATAAAAATGTGAGCTAGCCTAATTTTCTTTCGTTCTTATATTTTATGTAGCTCTTATATATCTATGAGGCTTTGATCTTTCTAATGATGTTTTGTAGTTGTTTAGTAAAATTCAAACTATAATGTATGATTTGTTTTTGGTTTCTAAAAGTTACAAAAAACTATTTGTTAACATCTTAACATAATTCAAATAGGAGTTTGTTGTTGCTTAGAAACTCTTGAACACATCACTAGTTTGATTATGGCTATAATTTGTTACGATTTTTAAGTTATGGGAGGATGCAAAGACCCAAGAACAACATCTACTAATTATAGTATGAGATCTTTGTGTGTTAGGAAAGTCACTTTGTAAGATTGACTACTAGATACATTTAGTATTTGAATCACTTTCCTTGATAACTTGTGAAGAAAATACACCATGTCTTCATTAGATAGGAGTTTGCCAATAGAATGGTTCAAAAACGACACTGCTTCCCTGACATGGTGTTTTGAAGAAACTATGTTAAGAAGTGTAAGTATTATAAATATTCCAATGATTATCGAAGGCATTTGTATCTTAAAAGAGTCAAGTGGTAAGCTCAAAGTTGTGGTGAAGAAAGAGTGCAGCTTGACAGATTCTAGAGTGGGTGTAAGTGCTAGTGATGACCAAATAAGCCAGATATCTATGCTGTAATTTGAGTACTATAATTTGTTTTTTTTTTTTAATTGATGTTTGTAATGTAAATATTAAGGGAGGGTGTTAGATTTAATGCTTCCAATAGTATATTTGGTTTGGATTGTTAGAGATTGTTGAGAAATTCTCTCAATAACCACCTCCTAATATAGAATTTCTTGGATCTCATAAGCAATATATTAGTGTGATGTATTTTGATTTTGAAAAAATAATATACGAATAAGTTTTGGTGTGTGCAATTATGTTTCCTTTTTCATTGAAAACATAAACGAACAGATACAATCCTTGAGATAAAGAGAGAGAGAGAGAGAACTGATGCCAAAAGATAAATGCAAACACAAAATATTCAAATTGTTTGTAGCAAGAGAATGATTCACGAAATATTTTACAATATTCTATGTTTTATAGACTTCAGAAACTTATTCAGCTTCACAACTCATTGTTTAAAGCACACATTTGCAAGTGTACATGAACAACCAGTCTCCCTGCTCTACGTTCAACAGTTAATTAATGAAATTTGTAGCGCCTAATGTGTAGTTAAACAACACTACATACTTCTACACTTGTAAGTGATATAGGTGGATATTGGTGGCCACCCGCCAATTCCACTTGGACCCCCACCATTGCTTCTTTTAGTTTTTCAGTTTCCTTAATTGTAGCATAGTTTACTATTTTTAGCAGTTTTTCGGGTCCTAAACTTCTAGAGCCATTTTGAGGCCCTAAACGACCTTTTTTTTGGAAATATACCGCCAACAAATTTTTTTTAAATCATCTTTTCTATCATAGTCCTCAAAGAGATCTTTCCAACGGGCTATCATGCACGTCAAACAGAGATAATATGACCAAGTCACGACACCGAGAAGTTGGTTGTCCAACTCACCCCAACGGGGCCCATAAACTCCTGGTGTTACATCTCCTCGGGTTAGGTTTTGGTTGTTTAGGGTTTGTTCTTATTGTTCAATAATAAAAAATCCCTTGAGCCTCATTGTAGTTCAGTTCAGAGGCATCTAGCCGCCATATCTCTTCTCAGAGATAAGCTACCATCGCCCTAGCTTGGGTATTTCCATTTCTATTTGTAAGCATATTTCAATATTTTACATTAATGAAATGAAGTATTATTTCCATTACATCTCTGTGTTTATGGTTATCTCTATAATTTGTTTCATTCCTGTTTAAATCCGGATGAGTGGTATCAGAGCGGTTTGCTTTTATTCATTGTAAGGTAGCAAAAGAATTGAATTGCTTCTTATATCCAGCCCCAGAGTGTTAAGTGATGATTGCAAATGGAGGAACAATAAATTTCTTTGAAAAGTGCCATAATATCAAGCTATCCATGGGAGAAAATGTATTGACTAGCCCAATGCTTTCCATTCCAATGGGAGGTGCTGATGTTGTACTAGGAGTCCAATGGATACAATCCTTGGGAACAATAGCTTTTAATTTTCAATAACTTTTCATGAAATGTTTTGTGGAAGGAAAGGAAATTGAATTAAGGGGTATTGCAGGGAAACCGGGAAAGATAATCAGCTCTAACGGTATGACAAAGCTTCTAAAAAATGAACAAAGAGGTGTAATTTGCACAATTATGTTCGCTAGATGTTCCACATTGGAATCATCTATTTCCCCAGATCTCCAAAAAGTCTTGGACAATCATTCCAAGGTATTTGAGACTCCCAAAGGTCTCCCACCTATTCGTGATCATGATCATGCTATTCATCTGATTCCAGGAAGTGTTCCTCCAAACATCAGGGCGTACAGATATCCCTATGCCCAAAAGAGTGAAATTGAACGTATGGTTGCAGAAATGCTAGAGGCTGGTATAATTCAACCTAGTCAAAGTTCTTTCTTTGCTCTAGTAGTATTGGTGCACAAG